>PVJD01007494.1:0-83794 GCA_004026545.1 Mormoops blainvillei
GGTTGCCTCTCCTAAGCGCCCCGACCAGGGACCGAACCTAAAACCAAAGCATGTGCTCTGACCAGGAATCGGATTGGCCACCTTTCACTTTGCAGGATGACACCCAACCAACTGAGCCACACTAGTCAGGGCTCAAATAGTTTTAAGTAGTATGCAAAATTAGAACAAGAATTATTAGCAACTTACTTAAGAAGAAATAGACCTTTAAAAGTTAAGCAATAGAATTAGTAGATAGATAGAAAAACCCATAAAGAGAAGCGTAGGTTCAGGTGGCTTTCTTGGTCAATTCTACAAAGTTTAAAGAAAAATTAACAGTCTTTGCAAACTCTTCCAAAAAAAGAAAAACGAGGGAACAATTTCCAACTCATTCTCTGAGACCAGAATTATGTTGATACCAAAACCAGACACCCAGTTGAATCTGGAAATATATAAGAAGGATTACATGTCACAACCAAGTGGGATTTATTGCAAGAAAGTTAGGTTGGTTCAACATAGGAAAATCAATCATCCTATTAATAGAAGAAAGCACAAAAACCACATGATCATCTCAATAGATGTAGAAAAATACTCTTTAACAAAATCCAAAACTTTTCATGCCATAAACATTCAACAAACTAGGAATACAAGGGAATTTACTACCACTGAGAAAGAGCATCTTTAGTAGGCTGAATAATGGCCCCTGTCTTAATCCTTAAAACCTGTGAACTTGTTACCTCACATGGTAAGAGACTTAAAAGAAGATGTGATTAAGATTTTAAGATGGGGAGATTATACTGGATTATTTAGGTAGACCCAAGGTAATCATATGATTCCTTATACATGGAGGTAGGGGATCAGAGTTAAAGAGAGAAGATGAGAAGCAGGAAGCAGAGGTGAGAGATTAGAGATAATGCTACATTGCTAGATTTGAAGATGGAGAAAGGGGCTCATAAACCAAGGGATTCATGCAGCCTCTAAAAACAAGAAAAAGTAGGAAAACAGATTCTTCCCTAGAACCTCCAAAAGGAACACAGGCCTTCTAATACCTTGATTTTAACTAAATGAAACTGATTTCAGATTTCTGACCTTTTGAAGCACTAAGAAAAACAAATTTGCATTATCTTCAGTCACTAACTTTGCAGTAATTTGTTATAGTGGCAATAGGAAGTTAAAACAGCAACTATGAAACCCTTTTTTCCATAGATCAGAAACAAGTCAAGATATTTACTCTCACCACTTTTGTTTAGTCATGTACGGGAAGTTCTGTCCAGGGTAATTAGGCGAGGAAATGAAATAACGCATCTAGATTAAGAAAGAAGTAAAACTATATCTACTTTCAGTTGACCTAAAATCTTAAGGAATCCATAAAAAACTACTAAAACTAGAACTAATAAACCATTTTAATAAGATTGTACAATACAAAATCAGTATATAACACTCAGTTGTATTGTAATATACTGCAATGAACAGTTTGAAAATAAAATTAAGGAAATAATTCCATTTAAAATAGTATCAAAAACACTTAAGAATAACTTTAACAAAAAAGTACAAAATGTCATTGAAAAAAATTTAAAAAGACCTAAGTATATAAGAAAACATCCATTCTGTGTCATGGATTCAGAGACTTAATATTGTAAGATGTCAACACTCCCCACATTTTCTATACATTCAACATAATCCTTATTGAAATCCCAGCTTGATTATTTAAAAAATTGCCAAGTTGATCCTAAAATTTATATGGAACTTAAAGGGACCAGAAGAGCTTAAACAATCTGAAAAAAAGAAAGTTGTAGCATTCACACTTTTATTTTATTTATTGATTTGAGAGAGGGAGAGAGGGAGAGAGAGAGAGAAAGGCATCAATTTGTTGTTCCACTTATTTATGCATTCATTGGTGGCTTCTTGTATGCACCCTGACTGGAGATCAAACCCACAACCTTGGTGTATCAGGTCAATGCTCTAACCAACTGGCTACCTTGCCAGGGCTCACGTTTCTTGATTCCAAAACTTACTCCAAAGTTATAGTAATCAAGATTTGTAATACTGGCAAGGTTAGACATATAAATCAATGGAACAGAATGGATAGTTTAGAAATAAACCCTCACATATATGTTTAACCCTCACATATAATTTTTAACAAAGACAGATTAGTCTTTTAAACACATGGTACAGGGACAACTGAATATTGACATGCAAAAGAAAGAAGTTGGATCCCTACATCCCACAATATACAAAAATTAACTCAAAACAGATAAAAAATGTAAGTGTAAGTGATAAAATTATAAAGCTCTTAGAAGAAAAATAGGTATAAATCTTCATGCCCTTAGGTTAGACAGTGGTTTCTTAGATATGACATCAATGCCCAAGGAACAAAAGAAAAAAATAAATTATACTTAATCAAAATAAAAAACTTTTGTACTTTACAGGGCACATCGAGAAATTGAAAAAAAAACCTCATAAAATAGAAAATATTTGTAAACCATATGTCTGATAATGGCCATGTATCCAGAATACATATAAAACTTATAACTCAACAGTAAAAGATCAATAACCTTACTGTAAAATAAGCAAAGGATTTGAAGAGACATTTCTCCAAAGGAGATCTACAAAAGGTCAATAAGTACATAAAAAGATACTGTACGTTATCACCATCAAGGAAATGCAAATCAAAAACAAAATGACATGATACTCCACACCTACTAAGCTGGTTATAATTAAAATGATCAATTTTGGCAAAGATGTGGAGAAACTGGAACCCTGATACATTGCTGGTGGGAACATAAAATAGTACAGTGCCTTGGAAAAAACAGTTTGGCAATTCTTCAAATGGTTCAACATGGGGTTGCCATATAATCCAGAAGTTCCACTCCTAGATCTATTTCCAAGAGAGCTGAAAACATACGAGCATGCGAAAACTTGTATATGAATGCTCATAACAGCATTATTCATAATAGCCAAAAAGTGGAAACAACTCAAACATGCATATTGGATAAACAGTATGCTGTATATCTATACAACGGGATATTATTTAATCATAAAAAGGAATAAAGGACTGATACATGCCATAAAAATGCATGAACCTTGAAAATATTGTACTAAGTAAAAGAAGTGAGGCACAAAAAGCCACCTATTATGTGATTTAATGAAATGTTCAGAAGGGATGAATACTTGTGTGGGAGAAGAGGAAATGAAGGACAATGGGTATGAGGTTTCTTTTTGGGATGATGAAAATGTTCTGAAATTAGAGAGTGGTGAGGGTTACACAAGACGGTGAATATACTAACAACCAGTAAATCATACTCTTTGAAATAATAATTTTTATAGGATGTAAATTATATCTCATAAAAAAGTTTCAGGACAGGTCAACTTTATACATAATGTAAGCAGTATGATTTTACATGTCTCATGATACATTTTTCATTCTAATATATTGCTCTCTTTGATTTGCATTACAATCATATATTTTGTTGTTGGTTTTCCCATTCTCTACATCACATAGTACAGTGCCTTGCAAATGTATGACTTAATAAATCATTTTAAGTGTTGAAAAATAAGTATTAAATACTTTTTTCATTTCCTTGAGTCCTCTAATATAAAATATTACCCAACCTTCACGTTTTAATTTTCTCCATTAATTGTAAATTCCCTGAGGCTAAGAATCATGGTAGATTCATCCCCATATTCTCTTTCAACACCCAAACCTCACTTTTATTCCCATCTTGTATCTAGTACAATGCCCGATACAAAAATATTGCTTATAACTTCCTATTTTCCCCTACCCAACTTGCACGGTATCTCTTTGAGGAACATTACTGGGTTTCGTTCATATTTGTACTCTCTGCCATGCCCTTGTGTAGCCCTGTTCTTCACCTGTAAGTTTTTTTGTGTTTTGTTTTTATCCTCACTGGGGACATCTTTTTTTCATTGCTTTTTAGAGAGTGAAGAAGGAAGAGACAAAGAGAGAGAAAAAAACATCAATGCGAGAGAGAAGCATTGACTGACTGGTTGCCTCCTGTGCTTGCCTGGGCATGGGATCCTAGACCAGGGGTTGAACCCACAACCTAGGTATGTGCCCTGAATGGGAATCAAACCCACAAGCCTTTGGTTATGGGACGGTGCTTCAACCAAATGAGCCACACTGGCCAGAGCCACCTGTAAGTTCTTAATGAATGAATAAATTTTATGTTAGATCTGCTTTGCCATTTGTCACATGAAATTGTACTTTTCCCTAACTCATTTTTTGAATGAATGTATTGTAGTCTAACTCTGCATGCATCTATTATTTTTACTGTCATTTATAGGTCCATTACTCATTTATTTTTCTTAAATTATGAATGCAAAGGTAACAGAAACTTTTGTCCCAGAGGTCATTGATCTGTACAGTAATCTTTATAAATTCTCCAACTGAGAGCCCTTTGTAAGTGTCTGCTAAATATGGCTGGATGATGGTGAAATCCCAACTCATGTCCTGTATATTTGGATTTTATGTCCTTTCAGGAGACAGTTTTATTACTTTTGGAACAACTACTTATGAAAGAAGAAAATTGGGCTGTCGCAGAAAATGCAATAGGTTATACCTGGACCAGCAGTGTAGAAAGCCAAGAGGATCAGCCTTGCAGAGCAAATATTGTAGCCTGGCCACAAACCTCTCTCTCATGTTTTCTGGAGGCATTTTTCTTGTTTGGAATCAATGAAAGCAGACTAGGGGAAATGCGAGTGGGTGGAGGCAGGGATGTAAAATTTTTACTTCAGCTGTGAATTAATGGAGAGAGCTTTTCTACACCTAGGTCTCTGGAACTAGCATTTAAAAAAAAAAAGACTATTTATCTTTAGAGACACAGGAAGGGAGGGTGGAAGAGAGAGAAAGAAACATCCATGTGTGACAGAAACATCAATCGGTCGCCTCCTGCACACCCCCAACCTGGGGCCTGACGCACAACACAGGCACAGGCACGTACCCTGACTGAGAACCAAACCAGTGACCACCTCGGTTTGCAGGCCTGTGCTGAATCCACTGAGCCAAACCAGCCGGGGCTGGAACTAGCATTTTAAAATTTTACCCTTTGCAATGGCATGTATGTATTTGGAGAACATTAGGCTAAGTGAAATAAGCCAGTCAGGGAAAGACAAATACCGTATGATTTCATTCATATGTGGAATCTAACGAACGCGCTGAACTAACAAGCAAAATAGATACACACTCATAAATAGAGAGCAGGCTGACAGCTCTAGGGGAAGGTTGGGGATGGGACTGAGCAAAAAAGGAAAAGAACTCACTGACACCGACAACACTGCGGTGATTGGAGGGGTGGAAGTGGCAGAGGGTATAAGGGTGATAAATGGTAATGGAAAAAAATACAATTAAAAAAGATCTAGAAATGTGGAAAAGCGAAAGAAGAAAAAATACAATTAAAAAAGATCTAGAAATGTGGAAAGGGCAAAGTTAAAAAAAATATCGAGGTTGCAAAAGGAAAAAAAAATTAAGGGAAAGACAAGAAGGAAAACGACGAAATTTCAGTGTAGATAAAGGCTGTGAGGGAA
This sequence comes from Mormoops blainvillei, assembly GCA_004026545.1. Lineage (NCBI taxonomy): Eukaryota > Metazoa > Chordata > Mammalia > Chiroptera > Mormoopidae > Mormoops > Mormoops blainvillei. Next base: position 5,521 of record PVJD01007494.1, read on the forward strand.
GCGAAAGCAGTCAGGAAAACTGAGGCTAGGGCCGCAGGGCTGTTGGGTTACGTTGCCGGCGGAGCCATTTGGATAGTGCACCATGGTTAGGTGCGGGGCATATTTGGCTGTGACGCCCACCACAGCCTTATCGCCTGAGTTCCCTATCCCTCTTCTGAGACCTAAGATGGCGGCGTTTCCCCGTGGTCTAACTACGGCCTGAGTACCAGGTGTGGGAAAGCGGCCAAAGGGCGAATTTACTAAGGAAAGTCCCGAAACTGGCCAGTTTTTGTGTTGGGGTGAGTGCTGAACCTCAAATCGGTAGAAAAGTGGTCGTTAGCAAGGCTACACACTTAGGGATCGCGCCTGCCCGAGTCGGGGGAGAAGCCGGCCTGTATTTCGTTTTTCTCGCTCGCCTCTGTTCAAAATATCAAAGAATAATTTCTTTCTCCTTAATGACCTTACCAGCACTGATGAGGCTAGGTAGTTGCAGAAACTAGCTTCTAGGAGGGATTTTGGGTTGTTTTCCTCTCGTCTTTCCTTGTTTAAATGGACTTCCCTTGACAGCATGTCGCCCCAAAATGAAAGATTGTTTCCTTACAGCGCTTTCAGGCACAGCCTAACCTGTTGGGCCTGCCCGTTCTTATTGTTTAATGCTACTTTTCGTGTGCAAACGTCATGGTTTTGATAAACCAATCAGTTTGTAACATTCATTATGTGCTAGATTAAATTTTTTTTTCTATGCCCTTTATAGATACCCCAAATGAAAACTTTTAGGCATTTAGGCATATAGCACTTAACATTTGTTCTGGAAAATCTCAGGCGCGCGCGCGCGTGTGTGTACACAGGTAACCTTTGGGGGGAATTGCTATATTTTTTTTGTGGATTGCTGATTACTCACCGAGTAAGAGAACAGCTAGGTTTCCAGGGTTCAGATCTCTTGGTGAAAATAAATTTATTTATGTTCCGCATAGCATATTTACTGCGTGGAGAAGACGGTAAAAAAATTACATCTAATCTGTTGTTAAATGCTTATGTTGGTTAAAAAGTGCCCATATCTCACTCATATATTGCTGGAGAGAGTATGACTTGCTACAGCCTATTGAAAAATAATCTGGCAGTATCTAGGGAAATAAAAAGTACAGATGCCATGTGACCGAATACTGGAACCTAATAGTATGACTTTTAAGAATCTGTCCTACCGAGATGAAAGTACCAGTATATTAAGGCACACGAACAGGATGCCTTTGCAGCTTTGTCTTTCGGACAATAACTGGAAGCAGCTTGTGTATCCATTAATAGAGTGTTTGAATAAATTGTAGGACAGTTGTATTATGACATATTTTGCAACTGTGGAAACAGAGTTACCTCTTTACATTCTTTTGATGTAGAATTAATGGAGAAAAGTTAAGTTGCAGAATGCCATGTGAGAAAAGTTAAGTTGCAGAATGTCCCATATAGTGTGATCCTGTGTTTTTGCTGCTGGTGGTGGGGGTGATGAAAAAATGTAAGATTAACTTTCTTTTCCTTCTCTTTTTTGGGGGGCTTTCTGGATGTGTTATGAAATACTTAAGACATATATACACATACAAAGAGTAATACAATGAACCTCTGTTCTCACCAATCAAATATTAAAAATAACAAATTGCTGTTATAGTTGAACTTCTCTGTGTACCCATCCCTGATTGTATCTCTCTCTCTCCCCTCATCCCCAGAGGTAATTATTATTTTAAAGAGTGATTATTTTCCCTCTGCATTTCTCAAACTTTTGTGACATATGCACTTTTTCTAATGTGTGTTATTTTTAGAATTTACTTATTTAATTTTTAAATATTTTAATTTATTTTTAGAGAGAGGGGAAGGGAGGGAGAGAGAGACAGAAATATCGATTGTGAGAGAGAAACATTGATCAGCTGCCTTACGCGCCCCATCTGGGGACCCAACCCAGAACCCAGGCATGTGCCCTGACCTGGAATGAACCGGGGACCTTTCGCTTTGTGGGACGACTCCCAACCCACTGAGACACACCAGTCAGGGCTAGCATGTGTTATTTTTATATAAATTTTGAATAGAAGTTTAAAAAAGACCAGTTGATTATAAAAAGATTATTTTTAAGTACCTGTTACTTGAATTACAGTAACATGTCAATTGAAGTTTCTTATAAAACGAGGGTTGAATCTAATTTAAATAAAAAAGAAAACCCGAAACAGGAAATCAGTCATGGCAAGGAAGTAGAGATATTGGAACTCTCATACATTGCTGGTGGGAAATATAATGGTACAGCCACTGTGGAAAATGGTTTGGTGATTTCTCTATAAGTTAGAATTACCATACTTCCTTGCCAACGCTTGTTATTTACTGTTTTTGGTTTTTTTAAAAAAATTACAACTACTGTAGTACGTTTCAGGTGGTATGTCGTTGTTTAGATTTACATTTTCTTAATGACTAAATGATTTGGGCATCTTTTCATATAGTTATTGGCCGTCTGCATATTTATCTTTCCGGAAATGTCTGTTCAACTCCTTTGACCATTTTTAAAATTTGGGTGTTTGTCTTTTGTTATTTCTGAGTTGTAAGAATGAATTCTTTATATATTTTAGGTACTAGACTTATTATATATGTGATTCGCAATCCCCCCATTCTGCAAGTTTTATTTACATTTTTTGATAGTATCCCATGGTGTATGAAGTTTTCCAAATTTGAAGCCCAATTTATCTATTTTTGTTGTTGTTTTTGCCTGTGCTTTTGATGCCTAATCCAAGAATTCCTTGCCAAATCCCAGGTCATGAAGGTTTATCCCTATGTATTCCCCTTCAGTGTTCTATGGTGTTAGCTCTTATATTTATGTCATCAATCTATTTCGAGTTAAAATTTGCTTATGATAGGAGGTATAACTTTATTCTTTTACATGTGCTTAGCCAGTTGTCCTAGCACCATTTTTCTATTCTTCCATTTTAGCCTGAAGAGCTCCCTTTGACAATTCTTTTTTTTAAATTGTTACTTATTGATTTTAGAGAGAGAGATGGGGAGGGAGCCATTAATTTGTTGTTCCACTTATTTATGCATTCATTGGTTGATTCTTGTGTATGCCCCTACCATGGATTGAAACCACAACCCTGGTGTATCAGGACACCACTCTAACTAACTGAGGTACCAGGCCAGGGCTCCTTGACAATTCTTGTAGGCTTATTAGCAATGAGCTCCCTCAGTTTTTGTTTACCTGGTAACGTCTTAATTTCTTCTTTTGATTCTCTTCTGACATTTATTGAAATATAATTCACATACTATACAATTTACCTATTTAAAGTGTAAAATTCAGTGTGTTTTTTTAGTATATGTACAGCCATCACCACAGTCAAATTTAGAATATTTTCATCACCTGAAGACATCCATATTCTTTAGCCATAACCCCATACTCCCTTGAACCCTATGTGCCCAGCTCTAAGCAACCACTGATGTACTTTTTATTTCTATAGATTTCCCAGTTTTGAACATTTCATATGAATGGAATCATGACATGTGGTCTTGTGTGATTGGCTTATTTCACTTAGCATAATGCTTCAAGGTTCTTCATCCATGTTGTAGTGTGTATCAGTACTTCATTCTCCTTGTGGCTGAATAATGTTCCATAGTGTGGATATATCAGATTTTATTTATTTGTTCACCCATCAGTGGACATTGGGTATTTCCATCTTGAGGCGATTAAGAATAATTTTGGGTAGGTGAAATAGGTGAAGGGGGGATCAAGAGGTACAAACTAACAATTAAAAGATAAGTCATGAGGATGTAAGTACAGCGTGGTAACTGTGGTCAGTAAAGAACTTATACAACTGAACACCAGGAAGACAAACAATCCAATTAAAAATGTGCAAAGAATAGCTATCATTAATAAGTCAACAAACAACAAGTGCTGGCGAGGATGTGCAGAAAGGGGAACCCTAGTGCACTGCTGGTTGAAATGCAGACAGGTGCAGCCACTGTGGAATAGTTTAATTCATAATTTGTATTGTTTTTTTTAAGACTATTTGGCTTATTTCCACTGTGATCTTTATTATTTTCTTCCTTCTACTCATTTTGGGCTTTGTTCTTTTTCTAGGTGCTTTAGGTGTAAGGTTAGATCCCTTAGGTAGGCCTTTATTTTATGAATTTCCCTCTTAGGATTGCTTTTCCTGTGTCCCATAGATTGACTTGTGTTTTGATGTTCATTAGTCTCTAGGTATCTTCATATCTTCCTTGACCTCATTGTGAACTCATTTATTGTTTAGTAAAGTGTTATTTAGCCTCCATGAGTATTTTTTTTCCAGTTTTTTTCTTGGAATTGATTTTTAGTTTCATACCATTGTGTTTGGAGAAGATGCTTGATATGATTCCAATCTTAAGTTTATTGAGACTTGTTTTGTGTTCTAACATGTGGTCTATCCTAGAAAACGTTCCATGTGCACTCAAAAAGAATTTATATTCTGCTTTGGAGTGAAATGCCCTGAAGATAATTAAATGCATTCAATCTAGTGTGTTATTTGAGGCTGCTGTCTCCTTGTTGATTTTCTGTCTGGAAGATCTATCCATTGAAGTCAATGGGGTGTTAAAATCCCCTATTATGACTGTATTTCTGTCAATCTCTCCCTTAATGTCCCTCATAGAGCGCGATTTGCTTTATATGGGTAGGCGCTCCTATGTCCAGTGCATAAATGTTTACTATGGTCATATTCTCTTGTTGGATCGATCTGTTTATCATTACATAGTGTCTTTCTTTGTCTCTTATTATAACCTTGGTATTAAAGTCTATATTGTCGGATATAAGTACTGTTGCCATAGCTTTTTTTCCCCTTTCCATTTGCATGAAATATCTGTTTTCCATCCCTTTACTTTTAGTCTGTGTGTATCTTTTGTTCTGAGGTGGGTCTCTTGAAGACAGCATATATGGGTCTTGTTTTCTTATCCATTCAGCTACCCTATGTCTTTTTTAAAAAAAAGATTTTATTTATTTATTTTTAGAGAGAGGGGAAGGAGGGAGAAAGAGAGGGTGAGAAACATTGACTTGTTGCCTCTCGCACACCCCGAACTGGATACCTGGCCCGTAACCCAAGTGTGTGTCCTGACTGGGTGGGAATGGAATCAGTGACCTTTCAGTTCATAGGCTGATGCTTAGTCCATTGACTCACTAGCCAGGGTTGCCCTGTGTCTTTTGATTGGAGCATTTAAGGCATTGACATTGTAAGTGATTATTGATAGATACATATTTATTGCCATTTTATTTTTATTTATTTTTTAATTTAAAAGATTTTATTTATTTATTTTTAGAGGGGAAGGGAGGGAAGAAAAGAGGGAGACAGAAACATCAATGTGTGGTTGCCTTTTGCACACCCCCAACTGGGGGCCTGGCCCACAACCCAAGCATGTACTCTGACTGGGAATTAAACTGGCGACCCTTTGGTTCGCAGGCCAGCACTCAATCCACTGAGCCACACCAGCCAGGGTTCCATTTTATTTTTTAAGCTATTTTCCTCCTATTTCCTCCCTAAAGCAAGGCCTTGATCATTTGTTGCAATACTGGTTTGGTAACAACAAACTCCTTAAGCTTTTTACTGTCTGGGAAGCTCTTTATTTCTCCTTCAATTTTAAATGATAGCCTTGCTGGGCAAAGTGGCTGCTTTCGTTGTGGGTCCTTGCTTTTCATCACCTTGAATATTTCATGCCACTGCCTTCTGGCCTGAAATGTTTCTGTTGAGAAATGAGATGACAGTGTTATTGGAGTTCCCTTGTGGTAACACACTGCTTTTCTCTTGAGGATTTTAACATTGTCTTTGTCTTTAACTTCAACCATTTTAATTATGATGTGTCTAGGAGTGGGCCTCTTTGGGTCCATCTTGTTTGGGAATCTCTGTGCTTCCTGGACTTGCATGCCTTTTTCCTTCACCAGGTTAGGGAAGTTTTGCTCATTTCTTCATATAGGTCTTGATCTCTTGCTCTCTTTCTCTCTTCTCCTGGTATCCCTATGATGCAGATGTTGTTTTACTTAGTATTTTCCCAAAGGTCCCTAAACTATCCTCATTTTTTAAAATTCTTTTTTCTTTTTGCTGTTCTGATTGGGTGTTTTTTTCTACCTTGTCTTCCAAATTGCTGATTCGACCCTCTGCTTCATCTAAGTTCCTGTTTATTCCTTCCAGGATATTATTTATTTCAAATATTGCATTCCTTATTTGTGATTGGTCCTTTTTTATGGTTTCTATGCCTTTTTTCATGCTGTTGAGCATCGTTATAATCATTACTTTGAACTCTATCTGATCAATTTCTTGCCTCCATTTCATTTAGCTCTTCTTCTGGAGAAGTCTCTTGTTTTTTCATTTGGGAACCTCTTTCTTTGTCTCCCAATTTTGTCTGCCTCTTTGTGTTTCTGTGTATTAGGTAGATCTGAAAAGACTCTGGTGCATATCTGTGTCAGATGCTGCCTGTGAATCACATTGGGCAACTTGTTTGGAGCTATCAGTGATTCACAGCTTGTGGCTCTCTGCTGGGCCTGGGTGTGTGCTTAGGATCAAGCGGTGCACCAAAGCTGGCTTTAACCAGCACTGGGCCTGGGGGAGTGTCAGGTAAAGTCTCAAAGCACCCAGAGATCTGCCTCAGGGCTGTACTCCTCATCAAGGCTTAAGCTCCACAGGGCGGGGCAAGAGCGATTTCGATTCCTGCGGGTGGGGCAAGAGTGATTCCTGATTCCTTCGGGTAGGGCAGTTGCTTCCCCTCAGGCTAATGCAGCATGGAGAGGAGTGCTCTGCAGACAAAGATGGCTTCTTCAGTATGGGGAATGACTCAGCACAGGACCCTCATGGCTGACCCTTCAGGTCTCTCCCCAGAGCTACAAATCCCAGATTCTCCTCATGTGGCTCTAGTCTGCTCTGCCCTCCCTCTGCTGGAGCCCAGGGTAAGTGGTCACAAATGAAATTTTGTGCATTGGCCTTCTAAAAGGGTCTCTGCATCTCTAGCCTTCTCTTCCTGGTGGACAGAAACCCTGCTGTTTTCCACAGCCAGATATTATGTGGGTGCCTTTCTCGATTCTGGTGCTCTAGGCTGGGGACCTGGCTTAGGATTTAGACCCCCACTTCTCAGGGTACAATCCCCAGCTGCTGAAATAATCCTCTGAAACTTAAGCTGCCACCTGTGGGAGCCCAACTAGCCCTCTTGTGCCTCTGCAGTTCCTTTCAGTCTCAATATGGTGGTGTGGTTTTTTCTGTAAGTCTTTGGTTTTAAGGCTTCTCTCCAGATAGTCTTCAGTTGGTTATTCAGGATGATTTGTCTGTAATTTAGTTGCAATTCCAGTTTGGTCCTGGGAGGAGATTAGTGTAGCATCCACCTACTCCGCCACCATTTTATACCTCTGACTCTATCATTATATATGGCCCTTTTTAGTGTTTGCTTTAGGAGGTAACACAATACATATTTAAGTTTTCATTTTCTGTATTTTACCCTATAATTTTGAATGTAGAAGCATTAACATTTTTAAAGGTCCCTTCTCTCTTATCTTATAATTGTCATATATTGTACTTACATACATTGAAAACTGCAGAAAATGTTTGTCTTTTGTTTTCAATCCTCAATTTTACAGAACTTGAGAGATATAAATCATCTATTGTATTATCCAATTAAATAATTTTGTAATTTTATTTTTCATCCTTGATGATTTGGGTTTCCTTCTGATATATCCCATGTACATGAAAAACTTGTTTTTCTCTTTTTCTCTTTTAGAGAAGATCTTATGGGCTACATACACTTAGTTTTCTAGCATGTGAGAATGTCTTCATTTTGTTTCCATTCCTACAAGTAATTTTTCTGGATAGATTATTTTGGGTTGACAGTTTCAGGCATTTAAACACGTGTGTCACTTTCTTCTGGTGTTCCTTTTTTTTTTTAATGGGAAATCAGTTGTTATAATTATCGTTCCTTTATATGGTAATGTTTCATATTTCTCTTACTGCTTGTATGATATTTTTATGGCTTTAGTTTTTGGCAATTTTATTATGATGTATTTGGCTGAGGGTTTCTTTGTGTTTATCCTTTTTGAAGGTGGTTTTTTTTTCTTTCATTTTTTGAGTCTGTAGATCTGTGGTACCTATTTCCAAACCTAGGAAGTTTTCAGACATTGATTTTTTCAAATATTTTCAATCCCACACCCTTTCTTTTTATCCTTCTGTTATTTTCTCATAGTGCCCTGAGCCTTTGTACATTTATATTCAATATTTTCTTTCTTAGTGTTGGATGGGTTCTATTTGTTTTTTTTTTACCATCTCCATTGTGCTGTTGCCTGTCCATTTATTTTTATTTTTATTTTTTCACCAACATATATTTATTTAATATAGTCATCACAGGGGTTCAACCAGAGACTTAATTTAAAAAACAGACAAAACAAAAATGACACCACAACTAAAGATAGAGTCATATACAGATATCAAAGCAAGTACAGACCATCAAAGGGGAAAAAAAAAAAGCACAAGGAGAGAGGCTGGACAGCTGGACAGCCTGGTCAGGGTTCTTGGCTGGAGACCTGCTTTGCGTAGGTTTCTTGCACGTACTTCTTAAAGGCGGTGGGGTTTTTGCAGAGCTTGGCAACATGTGTGTTCAAGGGGCTATCAATGTTGGGTTTTCCTAGCAGGCTCTGGATGGAGAGCAGGGTGGTCCTGATGTCATATAGGGTGGACCACTTGTCCCTCAGGATGTCCAGGCAGATGTTACCCTGGGTGTCCACATTGGCGGGGTAGCAGGGCGTGAGGAATTTCACCTTTGGCGTGTTGTACGGGTACCCACTGGGGAACTCTAGGGAGATCTTATACCTCCGGTCTTTGTATACTGTGCCAGCCGCTCCATGGATGGTTCCTACGCACTTGAAAAGGTTGTCTGATTCAGGGAAGGCAGAAATTCCTTTGTCGCCAGACACCATGAGCGTCATCAGCTCCTGCTGTAACCTCTTGCCAACCGGGCTCCGGGAAGTGCCCCCGCTGGGCTCGACTCATTTACACTGACGGCGGCTGGGCATCGGTTCTGGGAGGCCCTCCAGACAGCACTGGCAGGGACACAGGAACTCGGAGAACACCACTGTAACTGCCTGTCCATTTATTTTTAAATTTTAGTTATTCTATTTTTAACTTTGAAATTTCCATTTGTTCTTTATATCATATTTGTTGAGAGTATTTTGTTTCAGTATTTGTTGCCACAGTATGATTGTGTGTCTAAGAATTTTTATAATAGTTCTCAAGTCTTTAGCATAATTTCAGGAACTGTCAGTTTGTCATTTTTTTATGACTTAATTCATGTTATGCAACCTTGGCAATAATGCTACAGAGGTAATGCTGTGCCATTTTCTGCTCATCATATACACATGTCAGTATGTCTTAATACATGAGTTTGTTAACCTTGAGTTGTTAGTTGGTTGAAGTGTACCAGGGTTTTCCACTGTAAAGTTACTGCTTTTCCCTTTCAATTTTGCATGTATCTTGTGGGGTATATGTTGAGATTATACAAATGTCATGTTTCTTATCACACCTTAATCCACTAATTTTACCCATCCATGATTCTTACCTGCTACCATAATTATTTTAGTGTTTGTGTCATGGTTATCTAGAATTTCAATTATTCCCTGCATGTTTATTAATTGGAATTCTGCAAGGAAGCGTTGTTCCGTCTCCCCATTTCATTTAACCAAATATTTATGTCAGTGTGGACTTGTTGATGACCATTTCATTCTTTTGGTTATAACCTACTACTATCATTATTTTGTTGCTGTGTCTCTCAGGTTTGGCCATTGGACTTTCCTTCAGGTGTTCTTTTGATATGCACTCTCATTTTTTTGAGCATTGCTATACATTATATCATTACAGTATGTTCTAGGAACATCTTGTTTTTCCCCCACCACTACTCTGGAATCAGTCATTTCTCTAAGGAATCCTGGTTTCTGTTATCGGAGAATGGCTTTTAGAAAACAATATTTGTGTGTTCATTGTTACTGGGTATCATTGTTTCTAGGCCCTCTCAGTCAGCAGTTAAGATGTAAGTATTATGTTTATACTGACATACATAAATATCCCTATTTCTCTGTGCGTATTCCTATTCATATGTGTTTATGAGTGGTTGTGTGTTTCATGTAAAACCATGAGTTCATATTGATATGTTAGATTCCAATTAAAAACACAGGGTTCATTCTCCTCTAGTCTTCCTGTTATTCTTAATTGTAATTTCTTTTTGTTTTGAAAGTGAGAAACTTGGCTCTCATTATGTTCAATATATATACTTTGTTCAATTTTATTTTATTATTATTAAACATATTTATTGATTTTAGAGAGAGAAGAAGGGAGGGAGACTGAGAGAAATGTATAATTGTTATTCCACTTAATTGATATATTCATTGGTTGATCCTTGTATGTGCCCTGACTGGGGTTCGAACCCGCAACCCTAGACTATCGGGATGACACTCTAACCAACTGAGCTACCAGGCCAGGTCTACTTTGCGCAGTATTAGATTGTTAGAATTTTTGTTCATTTTTGTTTGTCTGAAACAAAGAATTTCAGACTTAACTAAAACACCCCTCTGAGAAGCAGATTTCCTAACTGGAATGCAGAACTATTGTATAGTCCTCTTTGTCTTTTGTCTTACCATATGTAGTAAAAAATATTGCTTCTGCATTTGCTTAAGCCAGTTCTTTTCATATCTACCCAGTTCAATTTATGTTATCCTTTATTATACATTAGGTTAGTTATTCTTTGCATTCCATTTTGGGGTTCCTCTCCATGATAGTTAGGTTAAAATGTCTTTGGGTTTTGGGGTTTTGTTTTTTGTTTTTGGTTATATGAAACATCATGGTTCCAAGTGTCAGATTTATACAAAAAAAGGTTTACAAAGGGTTCCTTTCTCATCCCGAACATCCTTTTCCCATTCCCTGATTCTTACCACTCCATTCCCAACTGCTTCCTCTTAAATAACCAGTCTTAGTTTTATAGTTTCTGCTTTATCCTCCCTGTTTTTCTTTTGCACAGATGAAGTGGTACTTGTATAATTGTTGTATATCCCCTTTTTTTTTCTTGCATGAAAGGTTGTATACTATAGTTATTCTTTTGGAATTTGATTTTTTTTTCCATTTACAGTATATCCTGGAAGTCACTCCATATCAGGTAATAGAAATCTTCCTCATTTTTTTTTTCTTGCTGTATTGTACTTCATTGTTTGGATGGACTATAGTTTATTTAAATAATCTCATGTGTATGGACAGTTAGATTCTTTCAGTGTTTTCCAACTACAAAGCAGGCTACAGTGAATAACTTCGTGGGTATATATATTTGTATTGTTGAAGATGTATCTATAGCATAGGTTCTTATAGGTGTTCTTAATTGCTTTTGCTGTTTTAAGTATTGCCAGTACCTCTCCAGAACAATTGTACAGTTCGTATTTGTACCAGTCAGGTGTGAAAGTGCCTGTGTCCTCACAGCTTCACCAGCTGAATATATTTTCCTTATATATAGTACATGCATATGTGCATATGTATGTGTATTAGCTTTAAATAAATATAGGATCTTAACCAAACATGCTGTTTGTACTTTTTATACTTACCAATAAACCGTGATCATAACTATGCCCTTATATACATACATAATGCCTAGATACACATATATGTGCATATATTTTCAATGGTTCTTACTTTTTCCTTATTTCTACTTACCATATGTAACCAACCTCTCTTAATGAAGCTTTTTTCAATCTCTTCAGTATTAAATACAATGGTGTGACTAACTTTACGGTGTATGTATTTTTGCATTATTGTTGAAGTCATACTTGAGATTAAATCTTGATCACTAGAAACAGGGCCTGTGCCTTTTTTAAAAAAATAATTTTTTCAAATTTCAAAATAGTTGTAGGTTCCCATGTAGATGTAAGACATTATACAGAGAGAGCCATGTATTGTTTACTCAGTTCTCCCGCAAAGGTAACATCTTGCAAACCTGTAGGAAATGTAACAAAGAAATCAACATTGATAAAAACCCACTGCTCTTATTCAAATTTCCCAATTTTCACATTTTTAAAATATTGGCAATCTGATTGGTGAGGGCTGGCATCCCAGTGGGGTTTTTTTCCCCACCATAATAAAATTTATTATTCCAGTGGTACTAATACAGCTAGAGGTGCTTATGGGGACTTTGCACAGGTTTTCTGTCTTCTAGCACAGGTTTTCTGTCTTCTAGCTTCTGTCCTAACAGAAATGTCTACCTACTTGTACCCTTCCCCTTTCTGGGGGAAAATCCACTACAGGCTGTTTATGCCCCAAAACCTCTTAAAATGCATTTAATCCTTTTTTGTACATTTGCATTTCCCTCAGAAATGGAAAAAAAAAAAAGTGTTGGCTATCTCCTCCCACCTCCCCCACCAGCCAGATAAATCCCTACAGTCGCGACATTTCTGTTGTCTCTGAAATCTTAAAATACATAGCAAAAGAAACAGCATCAGTTGTTTACATTGAACGATGGCACAGAGCGGTCCCAGAACATGCCAGGCCAGCGGCACTGTGTCCTGACAGTCTCAGGAGATGTGGAGAATGAGGGCCTGTTGCGGTTGATTGTGAGCTGGCTTGGGGGCAGCACCTGGCTGGCTGGCTGCAGGGAGGGCAGCCTACAATTTGTCCAGGAAGTTGCCCAGGTCCAGAATGGCTTCCTTCAGGCCTTTGCGCTTGTGCTGCTTCTTTTTTTATTAGACACAGCAATTTATTACTAGAGGAATATTCAGTTTCTTTTTTTTAAGTATATTTTATTGCGTATGCAATTACGGTTGTCCTATTTTTTTCTCTCTTTTATCCCCCTCTGCCCTGCACCCCTCCTCCTACCAGCATTCACCCCCACCCCCACCCTTAGTTCATGTTCATGGGTCATACATATAACTTATTTGGCTTCTCTTTTTCCGATACCATTCTTAACCTTCTCCTGTCTATTTTTTACCTACAATTATGCTTCTTATTCCCTGTACCATTTCCCCCTTCTCCCTCCTCCCCCTCCCCACTGATAACCCTCCATGTGATCTCCATTTCTGTGATTCTGTTCCTGTTCTAGCTGTTTGCTTAGTTTGTTTTTGTTTTTTAGGTTCAGTTGTTGATAGTTGTGAGTTTGTTGTCATTTTACTGTTACTAGTTTTGATCTTTTTCTTAGATAAGTCCCTTTAACATTTCGTATAATAAAGGGCTTGGTGATGATGAAGTCTTTTAACTTTACCTTATCTGGGAAGCACTTTGTCTGCCATTCCATTCTAAATGATAGCTTTGCTGGATAGAGTAATCTAGGTTGTAGGTCCTTGCTTTTCATCACTTTGAATACTTCTTTCCAGCCCCTTCTTGCCTGCAAAATTTCCTTTGAAGAAATCAGCTGATAGTCTTATGGAAATTCCTTTGTAGGTAACTCTCAGCCTTTCTCTTGCTGCTTTTAAGATTCTCTCTTTATTTTTAATCTTTGGTATTTTAATTATGATGTGTCTTGGTTTGTACTTCTTTGGTTCTAACTTGTTTTAGACTCTGTGCTTCCTGGACTTGTATGTCTGTTTCTTTCTCCAAATTAGGGAAGTTTTCTTTCATTATTTTTCCAATAAGTTCTCAGTTTCTTCCTCATCTTCTTCTGGCACCCCTATGATTCGGAGATGCCCCAGAGTCTTCTTAAACTCTCCGTGTTTTATTGAATTCTTGTTTCTACGTTTTGTTCTAGTTGAATGTTTACTTCTTCTTATGTTCCAAATCATTGATTTGAATCCCAGCTTCCTTCCCTCCACTGTTGGTTTCCTGTGGATTTTTCTTTATTTCCCTTAGTAGAGCCCTCATTTCTTCCCTTATGCTTTTGCTGTATTCAGTGAGCTTTTTGAGCATTCTGACCACCAATGTTTTGAACTCTGCATCTGGTAGGTTGGCTATGTCCACATTGCTTAATTCTTTTTTTTTTTTTTTAAGATTTTATTTTCAGAGAGAGGGGAAGGGAGGGAGAAAGAGAGAGAGAAACACTGATGTGTGAGAGGGGAAAAAAAAATCAGTTGCCTCTCTCATGACCCCCAACTGGGGACCTGGCCCACAACTCAGGCATATGCTATGACTAGAAACTGAACCAACGACCTTTCCGTTCATTGGCCAGCATTCAGTCCACTGAGCCACACCAGCCAGGCCTGCATTGCTTAGCTCTTTTTCCTGGGGTTCTGCTCTGTTCCTTTACTTGGGCCATGTTTCTTTGTCTCCTGATTTTGGCAGCCTCCCTGTGTCTGTGTACTATGTAGAGCTTCTTTGATTCCGTTTTAGCATGCCTGTTAAGTCTTATGGGGTGAAACCTTGGGTATTCACCAATGTGGGGCAACCATGTTTCGGGGAGGGGTCGAAGATGGGACAGTGCCACTGCTTGTTCAATTCCGGGCGCTTGGCTAGCCCTTGTCCCATTTCCAGTCACTTTACCCACTTCCCATGTGTGACTTCTGCCCCTTCAGCTGCCGTCCTGGTTGTGGTTCCCAGGGTGGGTGGGTTTGCGTATGTTTGGAGCTCTTGCGTAGCATCTTCCACTGCCCCAACCTCCACTGGGTTTACAGCCAGAAGTTAGGAGGCTTCCTTTTTTCTGGTGCTGGAGCCCTGGGCTGTGCAGTCTGACCTAGGGCTGGGCTTGCTTGCTTGCTCACAAATTGTCTCCCTGATTTTTATCTACCACACGTGAATGTGGGGCTGCCTGTTCTGCTGGCTGCCATTGCCTTGCCGCCTCTCTACCTCTCTGCCCCTGCCATACTAAGTCCTCTCCACCCCTCCTACCCATCTGGATAAATACAGCTTCTTTAAATCCTTGGTTGTCAGACTTCTGTGCAGTTCTGGGTGATTTTCTGGCAACTCTGAGTGTTTTTCGTTTTTAAGTTAGTTGTGTTCCTTCTTATGGTTGTGCAGCGACGCAAGGCGTGCCTACCTATGCCTCCATCTAGACCGGCAGCCTCCCCCATAAAATTTTGTATGTTCTGTGATTAGATGATTTTCCATAAACTGGCTTCTGGCTTTACATATTTCAAACTGTAACCCCTCTACTACGTGTATATTTTTGGTGCTGAAAACCCACAGCAGGAGTTTACATTTTATCAGAACTTCCAGCCCTGCCGAGTGAATTTGTGTAATGGGCAGTAGGCGTATTCCTAAAAGCTATTTATAACTGGCACGGGTAGCAGCTCTTTAGCTGTGCAGTGAAGTTACCATGAACCATTCAACTGCATCTTACTAAACACGAAGTACATATATCCCCAGCTCACCTTTTCCTTGACTGGATCCCAATAAAGCCTGTATGTATTTAAAGTATACAACATAGTGATTTGGTATAAGTATATATTGTAGGATGATTACCAAGATCAAGATAATATAACATATCCATCACCCCACATAGGTTGGGTTTTTTTGTGTATGTGATGAGAACTCTTAAGGTACACCTTAGCAAATTTAAAGTATACATAGCCATGTTATTAATTATAGTTACCGTGTTGTGCATTAGATTCTCAGAACTTATTCATCTTATATGTGAACATTTGTACCCTTTGATCTACATCTGTCTCCCGATTTCCTGTTCCTCCTGGTCCATGGCAACCACCATTTTACTCTGTACCTATGAAATTGGCTTGTTTTGAAGACTCCGCATATGATAGCATAGTGAACTTGTCTTTCCCTGTCTAGTGTTATTTCACTTAGAATAATGCCATCTAGATTGTAGCAAATGGCAGTATTTCCTTCTTTTTCTTTTGGTTTTTCAAATTTTTTAATATTTTTTTCCTTTTGTTTTCCTTCTCCCCCTTATCCCTCTCTACCCTGTACCTACCTTCCTTCAGCATCACCCCCCCGCCCCTTATTTCATTATTTCACTTAAAATAATGCCATCTAGGTTGTAGCAAATGGCAGTATTTCCTCCTTTTTAAAAATTTCCTTCCTTTTTTATGGCTGCACAATATTCCAATGTATATACGTAGAACACTTATTATCCATTCAGTTAGGTCATTTCATATATTAGCTGTTGTGAATAATGCTGCAGTGTTCATGGATATGCAAATGTCTCCAACAAGGTATTAGTATACAAAATATAAAAAACTCATACAACACCAAACAAACAATCCAATTAAAAAATGAACAGAGTCCCTGAACACACACCTCTCTCAAGAAGACATACAAATGGCCAGCAGGTATATAAATATGCTCAACTTCACTAGCTATGAGGGAAATGCAAGTCAAAACTATAGTAAACCTCACACCTGTTGGTATTGCTGTTATCAAAAAAAACCCAAAAAACAAGAAGTAATAGCAAGTGTTTACAGAGGCCCTCTGCCCATTTTTATTGGGTTGTTCGGGGTGGGGGGTTTGCAGTATTTTGGTTATTAGTCCTTTATCAGATATATGGCTTGCAAACATTTTCTCCTATTCTAAAGTTTGCCTTTCAATTTATTGTTTTCTTTGTTGTCCAGAAGCCTTTTGCTTTGATGTAGTCCCGCTTGTTTAAGCTTTTGTTGCCTGTGCTTTGGAGTCATATCCAAAAAACTGTTGCTGAGGCATGTGTGAAGAAGTTTATTAATTTTTCTACCAGTTTTACTGTTTCAGGTATTTCCTTTCAGTCATTAATCTACTCTGAGTTTTTTGGGGTTCTTTTTGAGTGGTGTAAGATAAGGATGCAGTTTCGTTTTTGTTTTTTTTATGTGGATATCTCGTTTTTCTAATACTATTTATTGAAGGCGCTATATGCATTGTGTGTTTTTTGATGCCCTTGTCTAAGATTAGTTGACCTTATGTGCACGGGTTCATTTCTGGGCTCTCGATTTCTGTTCCATTGGTTTAAGTGCCTGTTTTTATGCCAGTACTGTGCTGTATTGATTACTATTACTTTGTAATATCGTTTTTAATCAGGAAGTGTGAGTTTTGTTCTTTTCTCGTGATTGCTGGCTATTAGGGGTTTTTGTGGTTTCATACAAATTTTCAGATAGTTTTTCCTATTTCTGTGAAAAATGCCATTGGAATTTTGATAGGGATTGCCTTGGATCTGTAGATCACTTTTAGGCAGTATGGAAACTGTTAACAATATTAATTCTTCAAGAACACGTTATCTTTTCATTTATTTGTGTCTTCAGTTTTTTTTTTATTGATGTTACTCAGTTTTCAGTGTATATATCTTTCACCTCTTTATTTAAATTTATTCCTAAGTATTTCATTTTTAAAAATTCATATTCAGGTAGTTTAATAATTATGGAAATCCTATTATAAAATTATGAATTGTGTATCACTGTTACTTACCAGTATTTACTTATTTTTTTTCTATCCATATTTTTTATTGTTTATTCTATTACAGTTGTCCCAGTTTTTTCCCTTTTGCCCCCCTCCACCCAGCCCACTCTTCTCTCCCACAGTCAGTCCCCTCCCCGTTGTCTGTCTGTATTATTCGTGGGTCATTCATACATGTTCTTTGACTAACCCCTTCCCCTTCCTTCCACCATCACTCATAGCCCTCCTTCCCTCCTACAACTATCAGTCTGTTGCATGTTTCTATGTCTCTGGTTCTATTTTTCATTAGTTTATTTTGTTCATTAGATTCCAGATATAAGCGAGGTAAAATGTATTTGTCTTTCTCCAGCTGGCTTATTTAACCTTGCATAGACAATCCTGAAACACTAATTCAGAAGAACTTTGTACCCCTATATTCACAGGAGTGCAATTTATAATAGCCAAGTGTTGGAAATAGCCCAAGTGTCCATCAGTAGATGAGTGGATTAAAAACTGGTACATTTATGCAATGGAATACTACACTGCAGAAAGAAAGAATTCCTCCTTTTGTGACAGCGTGGATGGAACGGGAGTGTTTTATTTTTTGATGATATTATAAATAAGATTGTCTTAATCACTTTCAGATAACTTTTGTAAATTTATGGAAATAAAGCTGTTCTTTATGTTAATTTTGTAGCCTGTAGCTTTATTGCATTTATTCATTCCAACAGTTTTTAGTGGAGTCTTTAAAATTTTATGTATGAAGAGTCATATAAACTGCAAACAGTTTTACTTCTATTTCATGTGCGTTTATTTCTAGGCTCTCTATTCTGTTTTTATTTTTGAACTATGTGTGTTTTTAATGCTGTTTCCATACTATTTTGATTACTATAGCTTTGTATTATAGTTTAAAATCAGGTCATGTGATGTCCGTAGGTTTGTCTTTCTCAAGATTGTTTTCACTGTTTGGGGTCTTTTGTGGCTCCATATAAATGTTAGGATTCTTTATTTTCTTTCTATAGAAAAAATTCCATAGAGTTTTGATAAAGATTTCCTTGAATTTGTAGAGTGCTTTGGGCAGTATGGACATTTTAACAATATTAACTCTTCCCATTTATGAGCATTGCGTATCTTTTCATTTATTTGTGCCTTCTTTAATTTCTTTCATCAGTCAGTTTTCAGTGTACAAATCTTTCATCTCCTAGATTAAATCCTAAGTATTTTATTGTTTTTGATGTGATCGTAGATGGGATTATTTTTTCTTAACTTCTTTTTCTAATCTTAGAAAAAAACTATGCTTTTCAGTTGAGTATGAATTTAACTGTGGGCTTGTCACATAAGGCCTTTATTATGTTAAGGTATTTTCTCTCAGTGCCCAACTTGTTAAATTTTTATTATAAATCGATGTTGACTTTTATATGCTATTTGTGCTCTTATTGAAATAATTTTTTCTTTTTATTATATTAATGTGATGTATCATGTTGATTTGTAGATGTTGAACCATCTTGGCATCTCTTGAATAAATCCCACTTGATCATAGTATGATTCTTTTTATGTATCGTTGAATTTAGTCTGTTAATATTTTGTTGAGAGGCTTCCAAGTTCTTCACATTCTTGCCCGGACTTGTTCTTTTGCATTTCATTTTTATACTGTCATCTTAGTGGGTGTGAAGTGATAACTTACTGTGATTTTTATTTAACCTAATGACTATCGATGCTGAGCATCTTTTCATATGCTTGTTGGCCATTTTGGAGACATGTCTTTTCTGGTTTTTTGTTTGGTTGGTTTTTTTGGTGAGGTTTTAAGAGTTTTTTGTTTTGTTTTTTTTAAATTCTGGATTCTAGACCCCTGTAAGAGACATAATCGTCAAATATTTTATCCCATTTTGCACATTATCTTTTTATTTTCTTAACAATGTACTTTGATGCACAAAAGTTGTCTTCTTTTTTAAAATACTTTTTTTTTAGGTACAATTGATGTACAATTTTATATTAGTTTCAGGTGTACAACCTAGTGACTACACGCTTACATAGCTTACGAAGTGATCACCCTGAAAAATCTAGTACTTATCTGGCACCATACATAGTAATCACAGTATTACCGACCACATGCTCTGTGCTGTACTTTACATTCTCATGTCTATTTCGTATGTACTGATTTCTGCTTCTTAATCCCTTCCCCTTTTTCACCAATTCCCTCCAAGTCCTCTCCCCTCTGGCAATGGTCAAAATGTTCTCTGTATCTACGAATCTGCATCCGTTTTGTTTGTTGGTTAATTTTGTTCTTTAGATTCTGCATGTAAGTAAAATAGTATGGTATTTGTCTTTCTCTGTCTGACTTATTTCACTCAGCATAATACCCTCTTGGTCTGTCCATGCTGTCCCAAATAGCAAGATTTCATTATTTTTTTATGACTGAGTAATATTTCATTATATATATCCACTACCACTTTTTTTAAAACATTCGATTATTGATAGGCATTTAGGTATCTTTCATATGTTGGCTTTTTAATGCTGTGATGAACATATGGGTGCATATGCCTTTTCAAATTAGTGCTTTGGGTTTCTTCAGATAAATACCAAGAAATGGAATTGCGGGGTCCTTATATCTCTTGTTATAGCCTTTGTTTTAAAGTCTGTTTTATCTGGTATATGTAGTGCCACCGCAACTTTTTGTTTGTTTCCATTTTCATGAACTATCTTTTTCCATCCCTTTTCTTTCAGTTTGTGCTGTGTCTTTGCGATTTGACATGAGTCTCTGAATTCTGAAGGCAGGTCATCAAGAAGCATTCTAGATGTTTGTCTCAAATCATTGTCAGACAGAGTGAAGGCAGGCAGTTACAATCCGATAGATTCTTCTGGCCTATTGTATAAATGTCTCTGGTGATCTTTGTGCAGCAGGCAGGATGATTATCCATAGATGAGTTGTTGTGGTGGTTTCTCTGAAGTCTCAAGTTGTCCCACTTTAGCTTAGATAGTCTTGGGAATTGGGTAGTTTTAGTTCTCATTGATTTCAAGTCAAAGTATGGGAAATGAAAATGTTAGTTTGGAGGGTTGCATCCAAAAACTTAAGAAAACTAGGAAAATTCAGGATCCACTCTAATTTGTAGGTAGAAAGTTTTTTAAAAACTCGAGACGGTGAACAGCACAAGAATCTGATATCCACAAAAGTATTTTATGGTTTCTATGAAAACAATTTTTCTCTCTAAAATGACCCTTATTTTTGAAATCAGAGATAGCCAAATTCAGACTAATTTATTTGCAAAATAATTTTAGTTTCAATAAAGTTGGCCTCATCATTTGTATAAGATTATTTGCAAGAATTGTAATTAAGCACATAGATTCCTTAAGTCTGCTTTACTGGAATTTTTAATAAGAAATCTTTAGATTAAACTTCAGAAGTCTTCTCAAGGCCCAAAAAAGCCAACCCACATACTTACCATCAGACTCGGTCTGTAGTACCTATAGATTTGGAATTAATTCCTCTCTGTTCTTGAGGTTCCTGGTGTATCCGTTGGTTCTTCCCTTGCATCTCCCAGTAACCAACCTTCGATTCTTACTTGGAAAGACTACTGTAAAACATGTTAAGCAAGGTACTGTTTAACAGTTTTCCAGGGGGCTCTTATTGGCTTCCAAAGTCAATCTTAATTCCTTAAAGCTTTTTGGTCGTATCCAAGTCTGTGCATGTCTCTCTCAAATATAACATTGCAGTCAAAGCCTTATGTCCTGTTATAAAGAGTTGTTTTCATTGAACTTACGAAAACAAACATTGTCACGAAAGTAAAGATACCCACTAAGAGTTTTTAAATTCTGGGGGGATCAGGTAGGGAGAAAAATGTGAATATTTAAGTCCTGCTTACAAAATTGTCATCTAACCAAATTGCTAAGTCATACGTCATTTGAGAGAAACAAGTTTTCCTTTATGTAGAAATCAGATGATTAAAGAAAAATCAGCAATTTCAAACAATTTTAAAAATTTAATCATTTACATCAGTTTACTTAGTCCTGTGTAATTAAACTTGTTTTGCTTGAATCGAGCTTTTCCATTAGTTATCTCTACCTTGCCTGACATTTGAGGGTGATAGGGTCACAGTGATAATTCCAAGAAGTTTGCAAAGCTGTCCATCAAGACTCCTATGGTTTGTTCAGTGAAGTGGGTATGCCGATCACTAGAGATTGTGGAAGTTGTACCCTAAGTGGGAAACAATTTCTTTGCCACTGTGTGGGCATCAGCCTCATGGCAGGGGAAAGCTTCAACCCATGCAAAAACAAAACAAAACAAAACACCCATATCATACAAAAACAAGAACATGATAATCCAGAATACATGGGCAGTGAATGAAGTCCCCCTTGAATGTACTATGGTGGATGAAGAAATGCAAAAATAAAACCAAAAGCCAGGGATCCTGGAAGAACCAGCTGACCATCTCGGGGTTCCCACACTGCAACTATTCATGTAATTTATAGCGATCGTTTACCCTTCTTAATGTCTCTGCTTCAGAAGCAGGCTGTTGCCATGTTACCAGGACAGCAGAAGGGCCAGAGGCTGGCAAATGAGGGGTCATTTCTGCCAAACCAGGTGGGATTCCATCCTAAGGTGCCACATTGTGAGACTCAGGTTCAGTCCTTTCAGTGTATCTCTCAGTTTTGGTGACTGACACCTGGTTCAGGACATCTCAGATTTCCAGGAATTTCACATAATTTCTGGAACACTTACAGCATATACTCACACAAATACAGCATAAAGAAGGCTCAATTGTTGTTTCTTATTTGTCAGTGTTTCCCACACAATTTCAACACACCAGAAACAAGCCTAACTAGTTAAATATTTGTCTTGTGTAAGGAGAGAAAACAAATCTTTTGAGGTGTTCCAGGAGCTCCTCTGGAATAAACCTCAAAGTTATCCCCAGGTCAAGACTCTATTTACAATTTAAATTATGGACGTTTTACCGAATGTTGACCCATTTGAGGGGCCCAGCGCCATTACCGGAACAATGCCTCCCTTCCCCAGGGTCCCTCTGTTCTAGGTTCTTTGCCTGCTGCCCTTAGAAATTATGCCTCTCAGTGGTAGAGTATGGCGAAAAGGAAAAGAATTATTTATTCAAAAGCTATACAGGTTTTGAATAATGGCTAAATGTTGCTATTAAATCCCAAAATCCCTTTAAAACACCCACCAACACACACAGTCCTGCCTTTCCACCCCTTTGCCCAGTCAGGCCCGTCACAGGTACTGTCCTTCAGAAGAAAATTAACAGAAGTCCGGAGCTCGGCTAGGTAGGCCTCTGGCTGTTCCCAGCACCATCAGCTGTGTCACAGCTGACCTCCAGTTCTTAATCCAAACCCACATGGCCCCTTCACATGGTCCACTACCAACAGTCTTCTCTCACCTTTCCTTCCAGCATGGTCTTTGCATTGTTCCTCCGTGGCGAGGAGCGAACCATCTCAGAGCTCTCCTGCACGCTCACCGTAACCCGCTGTAATGGAGTGGGGAGGACTGGGGTTGGGGGAGCTGCCTCTCAGTTATATTCTGGGTTTGAGTTATGCAAACCTTCCTGGTTAGCCTTGTTGATATGCAAAATAACAGTCTTTGCATGTGAGAATTGAAGCTAGCCTGCTGTTATTGACATGCAAAATGACTCAATGGCCTTGCTCCTTGGCAGGTGTGAAGCAGGCCTGTTATTGATATGCAAAGTAACTCTCAATGGTCCCGTTCCCTGTCTCCCTTTTCCTATGGTGGCCTGCCTTTAGGAGGGTTGTTGGGAGACTATCCTGTATTTTTCTTGGGCACCCCAAGCTCTGGACCCCGTTACAGACCCCGCCCCCCTTTGGGGGTCCTAGCTGCACCATTACAGAAGTTTGTCAAAATATGAGGTTTGGACATTTGACTATATAGGATTATATGTCATTATGAAGCAAAACTCAATTATCCATGTATCCAAAGTGGCTATATAACATTTCAAACACAAATACAGAAATTTAATTGTTAGCAAAACTTAGTACTTACTATTGAAGAGATTCAGCTTTCTTAAGTAACCAAGGACCTGAATGAAACAACACAGAAAAAGTTTTTGATAGAGTACAGAATAGTTTTTGCTTTTTGAACAGATTTCTTTTATATAATACCAGAGGACCAAAAGTCCTTTTACCAAAGAGAGGACGATGAAACTCTTAAGTTTGCATCAGCTTATTTTTGAAATTTGACTTTACTTACTTGATTAAGATTTCCTTTCTCACGATTCCTTTTCTGAAACCTTCTATATCTTTCCTTTTCATATTCGAATTTTTGTCCTTTTTCCCCCTCTTTCCCATTCTGAAACAACCAACCTTACTTTAGGACAAAATTAATTTCTTTTCCTCCCAAAATACATCTTCATATGTCTCCTAGCTCCCCTTTTTAAAACACTAAACATATTCTATTTTCCTTATATATACAGTTGTTTTCCTTAATATTATTAATTTTTATAGCTTTAATTATATACTAGAATTCCTAACCTTAAAAAAGGTCTTAATTTCTACTGAAACTAAGAAGTTAGCAATTGTGAACTGTGTTACATTAGTAGTTTTTAGATTGATGTATTAATACATATCATCACTTTTAGAAATACATAAGCTCATAGCACCATCTTTTAAACTGGCACAAGACATGTTTACTAATAGACCCAGATATCTTTTTTCTGTAATAAGAAGCAAAAAGTAGATAAACCCATGTACAGTAGTTAATATTTCATTATTTTATCTATTTGGAAATGGTCGAGACATTTAATGAATAACCATCACTTAATTTATCTAACAAAACTTTAAAGTTTCAAGTTACAAAAAACATGTAGGAGATCATTTTTAACAATGTAATTATTGCTAAAGAGGCCACCTAGAAAGGAACTTTTTACCCTACTTACATTTATTTAACTTTTTCCAAACAAGGTAAAATTTCTTATGAAAATTTCTTCATATCAAGTTACTGTATTTTTCTTGGTGACAAATTCTGCAACAGAGATAACATGAATTTAGTTGACTTACAAACACGTGTAGAATAAAAATATTATGTAATGCTAATTATTCAAGAATAGTTGGATCCACACTATGTTTCTGGGATATGGAATAAATTAAAGTTACCTGTGTAAGTACCTAAAGCTTTTTCTTAATAATATTTGTGGAGAAACCACTTAAGATGTGTATAGGGTTTGGCAAAAGTAGGTATACAATTGTGAGTACATGAAACAGAGTTTATTCTTGTAGTATTATTTACTAATTACTATATTATTTTCCGTATGAAAAACTATAAACCTACTTTTGCCTCACCCTATATATGTCTTTGGCAAGGAAGACTTGGAACCATAGAAGCAGGTTGTGCTTTCAAAAACACTGTAGTCTCCCGTATTTTTTTCTTCAATCTTCAGAATTAGGGAAAAAGATAGGTAAGCCTGACCTGGCTTGAACTGCTTCTAGAGCTGCATTTCTGGTTTCACAAAGATGTGTAAGATAACAGTTGCTCTCAAAATTTGAGTTGCAACTTGTGACTTCATAGGTCGACCTACCTGTCTAACTAGTCAACTTAAGACACATTCAAACCTATAGAGAAGTTTTGTAAGTTCATTTGAACCAAACTGCCGACAATTGCTGGGAAGCAAAACCTCAACCAGTTGAGAAAATGCTGTGGAGAATAGCAGTTTTGCAGCTTATTTTATACATTACAATCAAAAGAGGAGGCTAAGGGGATTACAGAAATCCACTAGTGATAGATTAGGGGGATGGGAGGGAGCAAAGCAGGGAAACATCTGGGATTGGATAAAAAGTCAGAGGATAGACCCATCTTTTACATAGATAGATACAGCCAACAGTCAACAATTAATACGACAACAATGACAGTGAAGGGATTTGTGGTCTCTCCCTAGGGAGGTGCCTGTGCTTAGAGGGGTCCTGAAAAAGGAAATTCGACCTTCCAAAGGTATGCAAAAAGACAACAGACAGGCTCAGTGAAGGTTAAGACTGACCTTTCCTCAGGGAAAAATACTGGCCTAGGGCATGACTATCAACCCTGAACTGCTTTAAGTTCGAAAGCTTCAATTTCAGACCTTCCCATGTGGCTACAGTAGGTCTCTGAGTTTGTAAGCCTGCCATGCAGGCCTCCCAGGAACTTGTCAGGTTTTGCATGTGTTCCTTTTTCTTCCACACTACATAATCTGTAATTTGCTTTTCCCACCACTGAGTATATAGTTTTATTTTAGCTTAGGGACGGGCCAAAAATAAAAGAAATTCCTATCAGGCTATGACAATTAGTTTCCAATTTGTCTAAATTTCTGATCAAAAAATTATTGAATTCTTTCAAATATCTTCTCAGATTTCAGCTGGGACAAACAATAAATATTTCTGGCATTATCGAACAGTTCAGTGGACCCAAGAGGGCATAAAGACCTTCCCGCGTCTTTTCCCTCTGATAGCCAAAAGAAAGAACTAACCGCCTTCATGTTCCAGTTCCACAATGAGACACAGTGTCTGTTTCTACAATACTTTCAGGTAAAAGAGTTGAAGTCAATTAAAGTTGATGTTAACTGATTTTTTAACATAAAGCCTGTTTAAATTTTCCAGTTTTCCTAATCTTATCAATCTTTTCATTCTCATATTTTAAAAATCTAATTGTACCCTGAGTCAGGGCTTCACCCATGGGTTTCGTTATCACAGCTCAGGAATTCCCGTATGAAAGAGTACTGAAAATTTCTCTTTCTATCTCCTCGTCATTTTATTTACTCTTGAGTAAAAAGGCTTTGTGCTCATTGAGGAGTCCAGTCAAGGACCCTGACCCTGTTATTAATCTTCAACTTGATTTAACGAGCCTGTGTCCTCAAGGGATTGCTGGTCAGGTTTCTTATTGTAATTCCTTCCTTCTAGCCTTTTAAATTTCTGCACACTGGAGTAAATGTAGCAGGCTTATTTGAGACCCTTTAATTTTGGGGGATAAATAGGTGATCACCTTGGCCCATTCAGCCTTTGGTAGTGGTATACTAAACCTTTGTTTTAACCTCGTTAATGTCAGTTTTATTTAGCTCCTTTTTTTTTCTAATCAGCAAATTCCTCATAATAACCACTGTGATTTTAAGTTACAATTTCTCTGAGGGCTGGCAGCAGCTTGGTAGGACCATAGCCATAAATGAAGTTTAGCCCACATTTCTGTCTGGCCGTGTTTTGGAGCTTCCAACCCGAGTGACCAAGCCAAATTCTTAGGACACAAAATATTTAGGTTGTCTTTTAGTAAACTTTTACCATTCTTTTTCTTTCACCTTTCTTCTTAAGTGCAGAACAAATTAAATTTCCATTGTTGTGACTTTTACATTATCTGCAAATATCTAAAAGTAAATAGGAAGGTGTCTGAATGGAATTTTATTTTTGTTCTAATTTCTGTCTTTCCATCTGAATAGGAGAATTTAAAAAAATTTATTGAGGTGACGTTGACCAATAAAATTACAAGTTTCAAGTGTACAATTCTATACACACTCTCTCCTGATAGCCATCAGCGTGCTCTCCATCTATGAGTCAGTCCCCATTTTCCTTGTTAGTTCAGTTTGCTCATTAGATTCCACATATGAGTGAGATCATATGGTATTTTTCTTTCTCTGACTGGCTTATTTCACTTAGCATAATAATCTCCAGGTCCATCCATGCTGTCACAGATGGTAAGATTTCCTTCTTTTTAATGGCGAGTAGTATTCCATGATATAAATGTACCACAACTCTTATATCCACTCATGTACTGATGGATACTTGGGCTGCTTTCAAATCTTGACTGTTGTGGCACTGCAGTGAATATAGGGGTACATATATTGTTTTGAATTAGTGTTTCAGGTTTCTTCGGATAGATTCTCAGAAGTGGAATTGCTAGGCCATAATGCAGTTCCATTTTTAATTTTTTGTGGTAACTCCACAGCTTTCCACCAGCCTGCATTCCCACCAACAGCACAGAAGGGCTCCCCTTTCTCCTCATCCTTGCCAACACATGTTGCTTTTGATTTATTGATTTAAAGATTTTATTTATTTATTTTTAGAGAGGGGAAGGGGAGAAGAAAGATGAGAGAAATATCAATGTGTGAAAGAAACAACAATCGGTTGCCTCTTGCACACACCCCAACCGGGGACCAGGCCTGCCACCCAGGCATGTGTCCTGACTGGGAATCGAACCGGTGACCTTTTGGTTTGGGTCCAGAAAGACACCCAACCCACTGACCCATACCAGTCAGGGCTGTTTCTTGATTTATTGATGATAGCTGTTCTGAGAAGCGTGAGTTGATATCTCATTGTGGTTTTAGTTTGCATCTCTCTGATGATGAGGGACTTTGAGTACCTTTTCATATGTCTTTAGGCCATCTGCATGTTCTCTTTAAAGAAGTGTGTATTCAGGTCGTTTTTCTATTTTTAAATTGGATTATCTTCTTGGTGTTAAGTTGTATGAATTTTTTATTCATTTTGGAAATTAACCCTTTATCAGATGTATCATTGGTGAATATGTTTTCCCATTCAGTGGGCTGTCCTTTCATTTTGTTGATAGTTTCCTTTGCTGTGCAAAAAGTTTTTAGTTTGATGTAGTTTCATTTGTTTATTTTTTTCTTTTGGTTCCCTTCTAGGGTTTTTATGGTTTTGAGCCTAACATTTAAGCCTTTAATCCATTTTGAGTTTATTGTTGTCTGCGGTATAAGAAAATGGTCTATTTTTATGGTTTTGCATGTACCATAATGATCAGCTATTACAACATTGTGGCAGCTCTGTAAAAAAAAATTTTTTTTTCTTTCTTTTCCATTTAGAAGTTTTTCCAGTTAAAAGGGATTCATTGTATGTCCCTGACATTGGAATCCATAGTGACTTGAACCATTGCTATGACCACAAGGCATCCCCAAAGGAGAGTGTAAAAAGATGCAACCCTTACAAGAAAGTTTATTCGTAGAGCTAGCCTAAGAAAGACGGGGGTGCCCTGTGTTTAAAATAGCTCTTTTAAAACACTGGGAATCACTTGCTTTGCCCTCTTGAACAGAATAGGGTTTAAGATTCCCTAAGCTTGGACCCACAGCCTATAGACCTTCTCTAGGAGGATCAGGATAGACATAGTAAACTCCTTGAGAGCTTGTCATGGGCAGATAGAGAGCAAGTTACACCTTGGCAGCTGTATCCTCTGGATGGTAGAAACCATAGAGAAAATATTCTCCCTAGTTATAAGGTCAAGCTCTCAGGACATATAACAAGAAAAAGGAAAGAAACCAGAGAGAACAAGACAAAACCCATGAATACTCATACCAAGTTACCAGAGTCGCTAATCCAAGAAACTGGTTTTGATGGGGCACTGAAATTTTAGAAAAAATTTAGTTTCAGGTAATAGCTATTAAGCTTAGTAATCAATGAATGTGAAAAGCTATTGTTTCAGCAACTGAAGGTATGACCTGCCCTGACTCCAGGAGACCATAAACAGTTCCGCCTTTGTGCCTCAGGAGGACTGCAAGCCATCAAGATGGTATCTGAGCTATTGTGCTCCAGGGTGAGATAACCACCACCCAGGGCACAGATAAAGACCACCTCCCAGGACACAAGATGAAAGAAAGAAAGATGAAAGAATGCTGCAGCTTTTTATCTGATTAACTTTTTCCCTGAATTCCATTCCCCTTACCTATACTTTTCTTCTCATTAGAAGGGTTGGTTTAAAATGGAATTTAGGATAGTCTGGTAGGGTACAAACCCACAGTCTTCTTAGATCTGAATAAAGCACCCATAAAGGTTCAATCCCTGTCCCTGTTTATTGGTTCTGGTAGTGACAGGCAGCATGAACGCTGTCTTTTCCAGTTTCAGTTTCATAAATATTTTCTCTTGCTAATCTAAATTTGAGTGAGAGAAAAAGATTCTCATCACTTTCTCTCCCACTGAACCCAACAGACAGATATCTGGGATTTGCTGACATGGTAAGAACTCTTACTTTCTGCTGTCCTGTGTCAGATGCCCCAGGATCTTTTTATCTGTTGCAACATTGTGGGGAAGTGTGGGGTTCCAGCCAGTGAGTTCATCCTGCTCACAGCACCAGCTGTGGGGGAGGAACTACATTTGCTCTACCCTTAATGTTCTTCTGGCTGATCTAATAACCAAATGGACATGAGACAGATTAGCAAGAAAGCATAACCAAATTTAATACATACCTATGTATGGGAACCCCATGAGCATGAGAGAGTCAGAGGCCCCACATGCATAAGAGAGTCAAAGATAGAAAGGAGAATCAAGTATATAATACATTCTCAGCTAGAGATGAGGGTCATGCACCTTGGGGACTTCAAAGGCCCTTTGAAGGATGATGAGAAGAAGGATGATTAGTAAATGAAAGTCCCTGCCATATAGCTTGGTCAAAAGGTTATTACTGGTAATCTCTTATGGGCAAGGCTCCTAATTCAGGTTTTTCTAGGTAGTTAAAGGGAGGGGCAGAAGTTTTTCTTGAGCCTGAAGCCAAAGTTGCCTTTAGGTCAAAATAATCCACATTCTACAGAAGCACATTTTGGTGTGGCTTGTTTTGAACTCCTACAATACTCCCCAAGCCACCTGTGAGCTTTGATTCTTGCTCTACACGGGGCTGGGTACTTTAGGGTTCCAGGACAAGTGTGGTGGAAGGCTGGGGTCCATGTTCTGACAAGAGATGCTTTACTCCTGGCAACTCATTCTTTGGATTTGTAGTCCAGTGGTTTTTTTAGTTCATCTAGTATCTTGTAGAGGGAAGCCAGATTTTCTCAAGCAAGGAATGATTTGATCAGATAAAATCAAACTCTTGGAGGCATCAGTGAGCTAGGAAGCACATATTATTGAAAAGCTTTACACCCATATTGAGGCAAAACATAGTCAGGAAGGAGGAAACTCTGGAGGTGCCGTGCCACAGGGCTAAGACAAAGGACATTGATACAGGACAGAGACCCTCTTCTAACACTGGTTGTTTCCACTTTCTGGAAAAGCACTGAATCATGGTGAATCATGAATGTACCAGCACAACAGATGCTACATGACTCCTGCTTCATTATAGTAGCATTATAATAAATTAACATTGTGGGACCTCCTTCTCCGGCAGCCAGTCAAGGAAAATCTTGCACAGTAGCTTTAAAGTAATGTAACTGTTAGGGTGGTTGGTGACGAGGACTGTGAAAAAATTCACAAAGAGAAGCAAACGTAGAGAATAAAGTTTTCACTCTCCAAGAAAGAAGAGGGGCATGGTGTGGAGAGATACACCAGCCTTGAGGGGTGGGGGCTTTGAGCTTTTATTGGATTATAATTGGATTAAAAAGGGGTGGGGGGCTGCTGTTGTGTGGCCTCTGGGCTGTTGGGGCATTGTAACAGGAGGCTGCGGTTTGTTCCAATGTTCTTCCTGTGGCTCTAGGTAACAGTTAGTTCTGTTCTTGCTTTCCAGTAATTTCCAGTCCTGGGCACAAGCTCAGAAGAGTAAAATGGCCGTCATGTTTAACGGGGTCACAGACCTGCTCAGCAAATGGTACCACAATAGCAAATGGCTCTGACTTTACCCTTTCAATAACCACTTGTACGTGCACAATAAAAGCCCGCCAAAACTAGCCAGGAAATAACCGCCCTATAAGAATAGAAGCCCTCCAGCCCCTGAGGTCAATCTCTGCTCAGAGTAGGCCCACTCTCATGTTCTCCGGAGTGTACCATCACCTAATAAATCTGCTCTCTCTCTTACTGCTATAAACTCTCTGTGTGTTCGGTTCAATTCTTTGTCTGCAATCACAAAGAACCTGGTTATCTATGCCCACCTGCGACAATATCACCTACCTGTAACAACTGCAGTAAGGCAGACCTGTGCTCCATTTGAGTGATCATCAGCAAGTAATTGCTTTGAACCTCCATTTCTTTGTGTGAAAAACAGGAATAATAATGATAATACCTACTTACTACATCTTGCTTATGTGAAGATTTTAAAAGGGAATTCAAACAGTGCAGAGAACTCAGTAACCTCAATAAATGTTTAATTTGTAGTAACAGGGTTGTATTTCACCCCTAGACAACACTGCCAAAGTTTCTGAAGTTTCTGAAGTTTCCTTGGATCCATCCCTTCTTCCCCTCAACTATCTTTAATTTGTGTTAGAATTCATAACCACCCCAGGGTCTCTTGATTTACCTTTGATTGGTGGGAAGTCTGGGAGGAGGAGGCCCTTGACTAGAAGTGGGTGAGTCTCAGGAGGCCTCTGTGGAACAAAGGGGCCTCCAGATCTCTTCACCTTCATGTGCCAAGATTCCTTATGCACTACTCAGTCCAACCTCTTCATTGACAAGAGGAGGACCCCATCATCAAGGGACATGAAGCCGTTTGTCCAGAGTATACAGAGCTTTGTTGTGTTAGAGCGACCCTCTCTCTCTTTTTTAAGATTTTATTTATTTATTTTTAGAGATAGGGAAAGGGAGGGAGAAGGAGAGGGAGATAAACATCAAACATTGACTGGTTTGCCTCTCACATGTCCCGCCCTGTGACCTGGCCCACAACCCAGGCATGTGCCTTGACTGGGAATTGAATCGGTGACCTTTTGGTGTGTAGGCTGGCACTCAGTCCACTGAACCACCCCAACCAGGGCTAGAATGGCTCTTAAGGACTCAGGAAAAGAGACTGTGTGCACTTATTTCCACCTCCACCTTCAGTGACCTTAGTTTGTGTCTTGTACTTGGTCGTGGTTAGAGTACACCGTTGTACCAACCAGGAATTTTTCAGAGTGTTGCTTGTTAAATCACTACACCATTGGTGCTGACTGATATATTGCCTGGATCTCTTCTTGTTTTTGTAGTTCCGCCTCAAACTGATGACTTGAGTTCACATCGCCTCTCCACAGCCGTGCACTCAACCTCTTAGAAGACGCCAGGCCTAGGGCTTGCCACATACAGCATGGGAGGGCAAGAAACAATCAAATCTCCAGGAGTAAGTAAAGTGAACTTTCCCAAAGGTCATTTACCATTCATTCACTTGAAAAACAAACATCCTGTAGGAATAAGAGGAAAAACAGAATGGAAACAGAAAGGTAGGTTAGGTTTGCGAAAGTTTAAAAGTTTCTTAATTCAGTAGTGCATGCATCTTAGAGTTTCATAGCTTTGAAATGAGCCGGATGAGGATGGGGTTACATCATCTCCTTTGAAAATGTGTATTATAATACCTGCATTCAAACACTATGGAACCTTACCAGCACACACTCATATTAAGAAAATGACAGGTATATGGGGCTAGAATCTCATTGAGTAGACAAATCTTCAGACAAATTGCTCACTGCCACTCTGTGGGCTAGCCTTCCATAGCAGTTAAGAAAACAATGGAGGGAAAGGAAAACAGCCTTCAGGGAAGATAAAGATTCTGGCAGGCTCCTGGGTCTTTTAAAGTGACCTCTTTACCCTCAAGGTCATTAAATTGATGCATGTTAGCTATAACAACTTGGGGTAGAGGTGTGGCCAGTGTGGCATAGCCCCTTCTCACCTTTGCCAGGACCCCCAACCTTCTCAGCCTCAGAGTTCAATTCTTATTGTACTCTGAGGTTGAGGAGTGGGCAGAATAGAAATTAAATCTGGAAATGTAAAGGACACTTTATTTCTATGGCAAAAACTTTAAGATGAGAGGCAGAGGGAGAAGGGGAATGGCGCTAGGAAAGAAGGTTGCCTGATAAGGCCTGGGCTTTTAGGAAGTTGTATGGATACCTGTGTGTAGTTCCTGGTAGGGCTGGTAGGATGGGAAGCGTGGCCAAACCCAGAATGTTTTTCCTTCTCGGCTTTTTCCCTTTCCTTTCTGCTCTTTCATTTTCTTTCTCTCCCCTCCTACTCCTACTACTATGCTCTCCCTGAGCCTTCTTAACACATTTGTTGGGGAGTGGACAAAAGATTCCATCAGGAGGTTTTTGCAATGCTATTTGCCCTGAAAAAGAGCATCCTCTGGAAGGGGGCAGAAGGCAGTCCCAGGCCTCAAATGGGAAAATGATCGTGCCCCTTCTTAGGGACTACAAGAAGGAGCATATCTTTCCAAATACTTGGGCAGAAACGGGTGAGGAGGAAGGCTCTTGTCACTTCTGAGGTGACCATTCAGCAGCCTTTTAAAAAAATCCTCACCCAAGGATGTTTATTGATTTGGGGACGGGGGAGACACAGAAAGAGAAAAACAGCAATGGGAGAGAGAAACGTTGATTAGTTGCCTCCCAAATGCACCCTGACGGTACCGAACCTGCAACTTTTTGATGTATGGGATGACACTCTGGCCAGGACTGAAGCTGTTTCTTAACACAGACTGGGACATGAGGGAATGACTCCAGCCATTGTCCTCACCCATACCACCATGCCTTAGCCTGTCTCTTCCCAGATGTGAACTCTCCATTTTGGCTGATGCTGAATGAAGGCACTAGATAAAACTGCAAATGAGAGTATAAAGGCAATGAAGTTTTGCTGAAACACTAGATAGAGAGGGAAGGGATAAAAATTCCACTCTTTGCCTTCAACCTCATTACTCCAGGAATTCCCCAATCATGGAGACATTCACATATACACCCCCCCGCCACAGCATTTATACATAAACACAAATACACACATGCATACAGTGGAGAGTCAAGAAATAAGTAGACAAAGTAGATAAAGGACAGAGCCCTGTTGGCAGTTTCTCCAAAGCAGTTTTTCTGGACCTGGAGAGTGAAAAAGTGAAGGAGCAATGGATTTGGAGAGGAGAGATGCTATCAGATGGAATGACTGCTTTGCCTCTGCCCAAGAAGGGACCCCCTTCCCCCCCTTCCTTTCCTTTACCCTTCCGCCCTCCACCTCATATTCTATTACTCTCTCCCCCTCCTTCTCCCCCAGATCTGGTCCCCAGGGACCTTGTTATGCCCTCCCCTCTCACACAGGAGGTGGCTCTGTACTGAGACCCTAACAGCCTATATCCCAACCCTCTTTGGATTCCAGAACTTACCCCGGGAAACCCCTCAACACCCGATTTCATGGAGTCTCAAAATGCAATGATTTCTTGTGACCACAGGCCCATGGGGGAACTATGAGAGGATGCAGACAAAGTTGTTGAATAAATGGTGAATATCCTCTTGGTTTACTTCAAATCTATAGGTAATGAGAGAGGATAAGCATATAAACCTGTACAGTCATGAGGTTTCAATTTTTAACATTAAATGGTACAGTGTTAACTGTAAGTGAGTTGTAAAATGTTTAGAATATATATTGTCATCTATCGAGGAACATTAAGGTATTTAAAATAACATGAAGATAAATTAAGTAATGCCAGAAAATATTCTAATAATCTAAGAGAATGAGAAACAGGGGAAAAAAGAACCCCCCAAAAATGAGGCATGTAGAAAAGAAATAATCATATAAATAACCCTACTAAACATTAATGGGTAGTAAATTTGTGTCCTTTATTCCACTAATTTTGTGGTAATTTGTTAAGAGTAGCATTAGGAATTTAATGCAACTCATCAAGGAACAAATTTAAATCCAATAGTTAAAAATGCTCAAATAACCTCCAGTAATTGGAATGGGAATGTAGAAGAACTAAAAACAGTGGATACAAAAAGAAATCAACAAAATGGTTGAACTACATGGAAACATTTCAGTGATTATATTAAATATTTAATATATAGACACAATAATTAAAAGTCATAGGTTGTCAGATAGATAAAAAAAATAACCCCAGTATGTGCTGTTTATAAGAAACTCATTTCAAGTAAATTACACAGGTAGAATAAAAGGTAATGGAAACAATAACATAAAAAGAATATTCAAAAGAAAGCTTGAGTGGCTACATATTATTATTCAGTGTTGTCTTCAAAGAAAACTACATAAGAAGAAGAGGGATATTATATAATGATAGTAGGGCAATTTTCTCAGAAAGCAACAATTTAAAAAGTATATACGTCTACTAACAGTTTCAATAATGTGAAAAAATACCTATAGATGAAACTTAAAGAAGAAATGGGCAATTTACAATTGTAGTTGAGGCGTTAGCATTCATCTCTCAGTAATCAGTAGAACTTAGAAACACAAAATTTGTAAGACTATTAAAGAACTAAAACCACCAACTGGCTTGATATAATTTACCTTTATAGAACACTAACCCCAACATGAACAGATGCATATTTTAAATGGCACGTTAGATTTAACAGGATAGACCATATTCAGGGTCATTAAACAAACCCTAAGAAATGTAAAGATTTGAAGTCATACAAAATATATTCTCTAATCATAATAGAATTGGACTAGAAATCGACAACAAGAAGAACACAAGGAAATCTCCAAACATTTGGAAATGTAACAACTTATAAATAATCCATGAGTCAAAGAGGAAGTCCCAAGGTAAATTAGGAAATATTTTCAACTAAAATAAAACAATATTATGACCTACGAAATCTGTGGGTGTAAATGGGTCTTGCCTAAGGGTGGAAGGGTGGGGAGGAACTCTCAATCTTTGGTGATATCCTTCATTTCTTCTTTTTTTTTAATCCTTACCAGAGGATATTTTATTGTTGATTTTGGAGAGAAAGGAAGAGAGAAACATCGATCGGTTACCTCCCATGATTGAACCTGCAACCTATGTATGTGCCCTGACCAGGGATCAAACCTGCAACCTTTGGGTGTACAGGACGACTGCTCCAACCAACTGAGCCACCCAACTAGGGCAGTATCCTTTATTTCTAATGCCGTTGGGACTCATGAAGACATGATATACGTGGACTGGGTCACACACCATTAAAGAAGAAAGCAGGAGCTCTGGTCTGGCATATTTTCCCTATTAACCTGCTCACTCCAGAGAGCAGCAACTCTCGGCCAACACGTATGGTTTACACAGCCTGGCCAGCTACCCAGGGCTGCAGTCGCGTTAACATCTGAAAATCAGGCTACAAGTCTAATTCTCATAGAAGGAAAAGATCTCTCAATACAAGTTCCTAACTAGTAAATGTTTGTATTTCTGACCTCAGAGTCTCCTGTTCCTGTGACCTCCAGGTACAAGGGGGCTCTTGTGCCATCATCCAGACTGAATGTTGCGTTTTCATACTTGATGAGTCTGTTCATAATAATCTCTTTTTTATTAGCCCACATGAAAACTTAAGTAAATAAATGCCTTGAGTTACCTGACTTCAAGCTTAGGTGACCTCTTAACACACTGCCTCGGGTCCTAGGGGGCATGATGGGAAGAATTGTTACTAATACTTGGACGATTTCTATTAATTTGTCTTTTTTCTTGCATGTGTCTGTATTGTTGCTGGGGACTGTGTCTCAAATGTGGTCAGTTGGTGACTAAATGAGTTACCTCCATACTGTCGAAACCCCTCATTGACCTCTCAGGGTACATTGCAAAATGGGGGTGGGGGGCGCATGCATGAGATTGTAAAAGACCGTCATGAGGTGTAGGTGGAGTTTGGAGGAGAGACTATTCCATGACAATACTGCAGTTGGACCCGGGCCAGAATGAGGTTGCTTCTCACAAACACCTTTGGTACTGTCTGATCGTAATTGATATTCTGACATAAAGTAGCAGCTTTCCCCTGCTTCCTGCTATGTGCTGGTTGCTAGAACAGGCCATTGTCCTGACCTGATCAATCATGCCAAGTAATCTTCTATACCTGGTTGCATTTTCGTATTGGTACCTATGGCTATTTCCCACTTTTACCTTATATAATTCTTTAATACCGTTCAAGTGGCATGGCAGATATATCCACTTCATCTTTCAGCCACCCAAGACATACCTCATATGCATGTTTCCCATAATAAATCCTGTTAATTGCCACACTGGCATGGCTTGCTTCTTTCTTGTCTTTTTCCTGACTTTCACTTACATACATAGAGTTTCAGCCTTGGTTTTTCCCTGGATCTGAGTGCACTAACAGTGGGATATAGCTAAAACAGGGCTGAGATAGAAATTTATAGCCCTTAAATGTTTATATTAGAAAAACTAAATGAATGTCTCAATTTAACAAATCAAGCCTGTACTTTAAGAAAGTAGAAAATAGAAGATAACTCTAACCAAAGCTAGTTGTAGGAGAAAAGAAAAATATAAAATCGGAAATCAATATAACAAAATAGTAAGGTTAATAAGTCAAAAGCTGTATTTTTAAAATATTAATACATTTGATACACCTGTACCAAGACTGACAAAGAATAAAAGAGAGAGAAGACATAAATTACCAATATCAGGAATCTATTAGGTGATATCACTAGCAACTCCACCATGTATGTTTAAATTATCAGAAGAAAAACTATGTACAATTTTTTGCATATAGTTTAGATTAAATGGAACAATTTCTTAAAAGCCACAGATTACCAAAGTCACCCCAGAAGATAAGGATGAGTTCAATAGTTCTATATTAATTAAATATATTTAATTTGTAGTTATAAAATTTTCAAAAATGTAAACTCTGAACCCAGATAGTTTCACTACTGAATTCTAATAAATAACACCAGTTCTTCACAGTCTTCTAAAAAATAGAAGAGGACACTTTTCAACTCATCTTATGAGACCGGTGTTGCTCTGGTACTAAAGTCAAAGACAGTATAAGAAAAATATTTAATGATGTCCATCATGAATATAGATGTAAAATCCTTTACAAAGTGTTGGAAAATTGACTGTATCATTATGTAATAATATATCATGACCAAGCTCCCTTCATTATGTGAATGCCGGGCTCTTTTAATGTACAACGCCCCCCCAAACCCAATGTAATCTACCATATTAACAAACTGCAGAAGATCCATATTATATCTATTGATGCAGAAATAACATTAGACAAAATTAGTCATTCATTTATTATAAAATTCCTCAGCAAAGTAAGAATAGAATAAAATTACCCCAACATTAATTATATAGGCACCTATGTAAATCCTACAGTATGCATGATATTTATATGTGTAAGATTGAATTCTTTTCCCAGAAGATTAGGAACACAGTAAGGGTGTCCACTTCCCCCACATTATGAGAAAATGATTGATAGAATGGGAAAATTATTTACCCATACAGTGTACTTACACCTAACAATATACTTATAAGCAGACTATATAAAGAACTCTCAAATATCAACAATAACAAAACAAGAAACCTCTAATCTGCAAAATATTTGAAAAGTCACTCCAAAGAACATGCACAGATGACAAGCATATAAAAAGATGTTCAACATGATTAGTCTTTAGGAAAATGCTAATTAAATTCACAGTTAAGGTAATAATACACACCTATTAGAATGGCAAAAATAAATAAATAAATAAAATAAAACCCAAACTGACACTATCAAGTACTAGTGAGGATACACAGCAACTAGAACTCCTATGCATTGCTGGTGTGAATGTAAAATCAAATAGCTACCACTCTGAAACTTGTTTGGTATTTATTTTAAAGTTAAATATACAATTACTATATGATCCATCAATCCCATTTCTAAGTATTCATCTCAGACAAATATCTAGAAAACTTTCTGTAAAGTACCAAATAGTCAATATTTTAGTATTTGTAGGCAGTGGTCTCTGTCATAACTACTTAACTTTGCCACTGTAGCATGAAAGAAGCCATAGAAGATATGTAACTGGATGAGTATAGATGTATTCCAAAACATTTTTTTTTACAAATAGTAAAATTTGAATTTCATTCCACTTTCATGTATCATGAAATATTCTTTTAATTTTAACAATCATTTCAATTGTAAAAACTA
This sequence comes from Mormoops blainvillei, assembly GCA_004026545.1. NCBI lineage: Eukaryota > Metazoa > Chordata > Mammalia > Chiroptera > Mormoopidae > Mormoops > Mormoops blainvillei. The sequence goes on from PVJD01007494.1 coordinate 44,429, forward strand.
TTGCTAGCCCTTCGGCCTTATAAAACAGGTAATAGGCAAGATTGGGTCTTCAGGCCAAAGTTCACTCATCTTTGTCAGAGTAAAACCTTTCTTCTTTTACAATAGCATTATTTACTATTGCCAAACCTGGAAATAATTCAGATATCCTTTAACTGGTTAGTTGATTTTTAAAAAGTGATATATCTGTGCAATAGATCACAACTTACTATTCTCTCAGCAATTTGTAGAATAAAAAGACCCCCAAAAAGTCAGTAAACAGAATCTAAGCAGCACTATGAGTCACTTTGATCTAATTGATATTGATAGTACACTACACCCAACAACTGCAGAATACAGATTGTATTCCAATATATATGGAATGTTCACGAAGACAGACTGTTTATTGAGCCACAAATGTTTCAATACATAAAAATAAAATCATAAAAGTATGCTTTCTCTATAGAAAAGCACTAAATAGAAATAAACAACATAAGATACCAAAATATCTTGGAAAATAAGCAACACTCCAATAAATAATTCATGTATCAAAGAATAAGTGAAGAGAAATTTAAAAATATTTTAACCCCTATGAGGGTCAGTTTAACATTATATCTTGGAAGTTCCTCGCCAGTTTGCAAACCAACAATTGGTGAACTATCCAGGAGATGCAAGATGAGCTATGGGAAAGGCATCCGAGGGGGAAAAAATCTTATGTTGGCCATAGAACTCTATGTGGGGAGGAATGGCTTATATGCTAGATGCATGTGAACCACCATGTGAATGTGAATGAAAATAAGCCGCGTACCAAAATAAACCTGACAAGCTCGGGAGGTCTTTATGAGGCCTTACAAACTCGGAGACATGAAGTAACCACATAGGACGATCTGACATTAAAACCTTGTAACTAAGAGCTGGTCAGGGCCGGCAGGCCTGTCCTAGACTAGAATCTTCCCTGACAAAGGTCAGTCTTCACCTTAATGGAATCTGTCTTTTTTTTTTTTTTTATCTATGAATACAGACCTTTGGAATGTCAAAGTAACTTCTTTTTCCAACCCCTGGGGCACAGCCACCTCACCGGAGCAGAGACCTCTAATCCCCTCATTGTTACTTTTATCATGTTAATTGTTTACTTAACTACCCTGTAACCACCTATCCCACCCCAGAGGCTTCCCAGCTTTGTTTTCCCCTGCCTCCCTAATCTATAAGCAATGGATTTCATGTAACCCCCTTAAATCTTCTCTTTTGATTGTAATGTAGAAAATAAAGGTGCAACTTGCCATTTTCCGGAGCATTTCCGCAAACTGTTGAGATTTTGCTTCCCAGCAATCGTTAGTTTGGCTCAAATAAACTCACATTCTTACAGGTTTGGATGTTGCTTGTGTTGACCTGATTATGGGGATGCCCTAAAACCACCAGCTGATTTAGTTAGCTTGTTTGAGAAACTGTGTATAGCACACTGGCAAAGGTGAAGCAAATGGCTGCTCTCTATTGCAGGCAGATCAGATGGACAGCAATGTCCAATTAAAGGCTGAAACTCAAGTTAGAAAGTAGGGAGATGATTTGAGATTAGACATATGGTTTGAGTTTGAGAAAACTCTTAAGTTCGAGAAAGACATATGGTTGTCCACTATTCTGCTAGCTTCGAGGCTGGAGAACAGGACAATAAATTGTAAATCTTACTGTGCCGTTTTGTAAAGCTAGGAGTGCGCAAGATGTGCAGACTAAGGTCCCGGTACTGGTGACAAAGCCTGCTTTAAAACTCTTTAAGAGGTACAATCTCTGGGAAAGTAATGAGAATGAGTGGCTGTGGTGATTGATAAAGAAATGGCCAAAACTCCCCATGCCCTGTACCCCTAATACAAAAGAGAAATTTAAACATCAGTTACTCCAAACCACCTAGGAGAACTCTTACATGCTTTTTCTGTCCTTGAAGTTATAAATCTTACCATGTTTTTGAGATGTAAACATCCCGGGAGATAACCAAAACATTGCCCATTGAGACTAAAGAGAAAAAACAAACAAACGGGGAACTTTCAAAAATACACAGTGTTAAACAAGTTCCTTGCCCCAAAATGTAGTCCACAGCCTCAATAAGATAACAAATATCAATAAAAAGCTTTACCCATGTGAGCAGATACCTGGTTCATGGCTAAGGTTTTGAAATAAAAACTATGTGGTTTCTGTTTGTGTCTCTCTCTGTGTTTATGTCTCTGGGTGTATGTTGTGTATATGTTTTTCTGTCTGTAGCAGGTATTGCCAGGGTTGATTTGTAAAGGAGATAAGGTGTTTTACAAAGCTACTGGAAATAAGACAAAGAAAATAACTATATATGAAACGTAGGTGAGGAAAATAGAATGTTTTCTGGAAAGGAAAGGTATGAAGAACATGTTTTGTTGTTGTTTTGGTTTTTGTAAAGGACAAACAGGGAGTAATTGTCATAAAGTAAAATGATTGTTCCAGGATAAAGAAAAAGAAGGTGAGACAAAAAGTGAACGAACATGGAAAGTTACAGAAGGTTTGTGGCAAAAAAAATACTGGGAAAGGATTTTTATGTGTTTTCAAACTCTGATTGGAATGGATTTAAGTTAAAAAGAAAAGATGTAATTTTTTTAATTTAAAAAATATTTTATTTATTTATTTTTAGAGAGAGGAGAAGGGATAAAGAGAGGGGGAGAAACATTGATCTGTTGAGTTTCATACCCACCCCAACCAGGGACCGAACCCACATCCAAGGCATGTGCCCTGAATGAGTATCAAACTGGCGGCATTTTGGTTTGTGGGATGACACCCAACCAACTGAGCCACATGGGTCAGCGCAAAAAATAGTATAGTTTTGTTGTTTTTATATATATACAGAGTCTGGTACAAATAACACCCCCTTTTTATTACAAAATCATAAGCATGTAATTCTGTAACATATTGTTACTGAATGAGGATCCATGGGGGAGGGCAGATACCATTACCAAAACAGTGCCCCTCCCTTCCCCAGGGTCCCTCTGTTCTGGGTTCTTTACCCATTGCCCTTAGAAATTACGGCTCTCAATGCCAGAATTTGGTGAAAAGGAAAGGAAGTATTCAAAAGTTATACAGGTTTTTGAATAATGACTAAATGTCTGTTAAATCTCAAAATCCCTTTAAAACACCCACCAACACACAGACCTGCCTTTCCCCGCCTTTGCCCAGCCAGGCCCGTCACGGGTACTGTCCTTCAGGAGGAAAAGGACAGAAGTCCTGAGCTCGGCTAGGCAGGCCTCTCACTGTTCCCAGCACCATCCGCTGTGTCGCCATGATTTCCAGTTCTTAATCCAAACTCATGTGGCCCTTTCTCCTGGCCCACTACCAAGAGTCCTTTCTCCCCTTTCCTTCCAGTATGGTCTTCTAATTGTTCCCTCGGGGCATGGGGCAGACCAGCTCCCAGCTCTCCGGCACAGATGCTCTCTAACTCCTGGGTTTAAGTTAAGCAGACCTTCTTGGTTAGGCTTGCTGAAAGAAAAATAACCTTCTTTGCATATGAGGATTGAAGCTATCTTGCTGTCATTGACATGCAAAACGACTTTCAATGGCCTTGCTCTAAGGCAGGCCTGAGGCTGACCTGGTATTGATATGCAAAGTAACTCTGAAAGGCCCTGCTCCCTGTCTCCCTACACCTTGGTGGCCTGCCTTGGGGTGGGGGAGGGAGAATACCTTACGGTTTTCTTGGACACCTCACAATGTGGACACTTAAAAATCCCTCTTTGGCGGGGGGGGGGGGGGGGGGGGGCTGTCCCTGGCTGGACCCTGTTACAATATCACACTCAAGCACACCATAGGACATTTTAGGTGAAATGTTCAAATTAAAACTAAATTATTACACCCATATTATTACCCTACCAACCACACTAAAGCAGGCGTTACTTCTGCCAGACCCTGTATTTTATTGATTATGCTACTACAGTTCTCCCAATTTTCCCCCTTTTGCCCCCTTTTACCCAGCACCCTCCACCCCCTCCAGCAATCCCCCCACATAGTTCATGTCCAGGGGTCATGCATATAAGTTGTTCTTTGGCTACTATTTTCCTATACTGTTCTTAACATCCTCTTGTCTATTTTGTACCTATCAGTTTGTTTTAGTATCAAAAGTATACTGGTGCAAAATTAGAATTGGTTTTCTCTCTGTTAAATGGGCAAAAGTTTTTGGTTTTGGTTTTGTTTTTAAGATTTTTGGTCTGCTCTTAATAAGGAGTTGTAAAGAAAAGCTTTTCTTTACTATTAATGTAATCTGTCTGGAAAACAATGATTCTGTGTTTTGCCTTCATCAGGCCTTTGATCACTTAAGAAAACTGAGTCATCTTTATTAAAAGAACTTTTTTTTTTATAACTGTAACTTTCTGTGTGCATAAATGTCATGGGAAGCATTGTTAAAGAAGAAGTGATGCTAAACTTTAAACTTCTTTAACCATGGCTATTTAAAAAATCTTTTGTCATTTGCAGACTTATTTTTTTTACTCTTATTTTTTGGCAAAAAGTCTTCCTGCAAAGTGCTTCAGTTTCAAGAATATTCATGGAAAGGTCTTTGACAACTACAGGTTTCTGAAAACTAAGATCAGTTTGCCTTTGTGTTGGAGGGACAATAATGAACTTGCCCAGTACTTCCCCAAGGCTACCTGCACAATATATCGTGGGATGGCAGCCTGAGACCTGTCCCTGTTCCTCCCCACATGGGTAAAATGGGCCCATTACATTGATGGTATAATGTCCACTTGTGAAGACTTGCTTCTGCATTAGGATATGCTATAGGCTTTGTTGGAACATCTGCGAGAGAGAAGATGGAGGGTGAACCCACAGAAAATTTAAGGCCTAGGTGAAACAGGGTACAGAGCATGTTCCCTCACAGCCCATGGTTGGTGGAAGGGGAAAAGCTTAACATACTTTTCATAACAATGGCAAGTGGATAGCTGTGTCTTCCCTGAAGGGAAGCTGTGCTACCGCTCAGGGCAAAATGTGCAAAAGGTATGTACGTGACTTTCAGAAGGTATGCTGACCTGTGACATAGCCAGGGTGGGGGTGGGGTTGTACAGTGCTCGGCGTGCAGGGAGGCGGTTCCACCTGTTTCACTAAGTCACTCTTGCCCTGACTAAACGTAGCAACCAAGAGAAGGTAGAACAATATGGGGAAACTGGAAAATGTAGCTGGTTGTGGGAGGAGCCACATAGGGGGTCATGTAGGAAGCCCCAAGTCAGCATTTAAAACTAAGAGCCATGAAGCAGATGCTATGTGGTTTGAAATGGGCATAGTAAGTGAGGAGCCATGAGGAAGGAGAGCAATGATATAGCATCCATGTGAAGGAAGGAGTAAGCAAGCAGCTGTGTAATTTGTAGCCAGGATCCCACTGTCCATTTCCTGTCCTGCGGGTGTTCGGCAGAGAGTGAAACACGCGGGAGGCTTTGCAGCGCTGCAAGCCTGGGGAGAGAAGGAGAGCGCCCCCTCCCAGGAGGACACTCCTGTTCCCAGGGTCCCAGGTTCCCAGGGTCCCAGGTTCCCAGGGTTTTTATCGAGGCTGGTTACAAGTTGAGGGTACATAGAATTGCTAACAATTGCATCTGTTCCCAGGGTACGGGAGGAGAGGGGTGAGAGAACGGTCAGGTAATGTTCACCAGGACAACCAAGAGGGAGCCCGTGCAGCCTGTCCAAGATGCTGCACAGTGTTAACGGTGTACCCAGAATCACAGACTAAGTTGAGAGGGCGACTGGGATGGGTCTGCAGGGCTAGAATTGCAGCCCCAAGTTCCGCCCTCTGTGGAGTTGAGTGTCCACGAGATATGAGAGATTTCCACCCCATTTCTCCCTTCCATGTGATCACTGCCTTGCCAGTTCATCCTGACCCCTCTAGGAAGCCGGTTACTGCTCCCAGTAGGGGCGTGAGACTGACCTTTGCAGGAGCCCCAAATAGAGCCTCGGGATATTTTCAAGCAATTTGTCAGCCAGTAGGGATTAATTCACTTTTACAAAGTCAGCTAGCGCAATTTGCATCTCAAGGGGACTGACTTAAGTGCTGAAATTCTTCCTTTCCCAAGGGAAGATAGATGCCTTGGGGATCATGCCCTAGCAGCTGCTGGGCTCTCACGCGTCCCTTTCGGAGCAGTGCAGTACGAGCTGTCAGGTAAGGGGCTATAGTTGTTTTGGGATGATGACTGAGGAATAGCCACTGTAGACTTTGAAGCTGGGGCCCTAACTGGGCTAGGAGCCTAGTAGGGGCCCCTAACGAGGAAAGACATATGAGGCGAGCCACTAAACCTGGGCCTATCCGTGAAAGCTGTTGTTCTTGAATAGCTCGGTTGACTACCTGGATCTCGGCTATAGCAGCTTTGGTTCGGAGCCGCTTGGGAGTTAGGTTTGGATCGCCCTTCAGAAGATTAAAGAGATGGGTTAACTGATGTGTGCTAATGCTGAGGCTGGGCCTGAGCCAATCAGGGCTGGTTATTTCTCATGAGGATAGGGAATGCCCCTAACGCCTCAGTGTCACCTGCTGGGGCCCTTCTCTAAGGCAGCCCTCTATGAGGGACAGGAAGCTTCCTGGGCTTGAAGCTAGTGGGTTGGCCTTCACAGGCATTAAAAAGGGTGGGTCCCAGGGTGGATCATCTGGATTCTAGATCAGTCCTGGCTGCGGGGGGCACGGAGGCAATGGAGCAAACCGAGGGTTTGACCCTGCTTTCAAGCTCCCCAGTGGGGTCTTGGGACGCCGCATGCACTGCAGTGTCCCCACTGTTTCCCTCACTCATTTCCTGGGTGCTTTACCGAGGGCGCGCCTCCCTCGGTTCGGAGCGGTATAAGGACCATCCGCACAAGGCTCCAGGTGACTAGGGCTTGGGCTGGCACCCTGCTGCCATGCTCGGCGTGCCATTTGAACTTCTCCCCAGTCTTATCCCAACCCTGGTGATCAAGCGTCCCCTGGTGGGGGAACCAGGGACAGCAGTCTCTGACTACCGGGAGCATGTCTATCAAATGCTGTTCCTTAACCTGACACCCTGCTGCCTTCAGTAATTGGCGTAGTAAGTTTAAAAACATCTGCTGGTGCTTCGTTAGTGAGACACCCAAGATGTAGCCAAAGCAAAGCAAAGCAAAACAAAGCAAGAGCAAATTAAGTGCAGAGCAAAGCAAGTGTTCCTTCTCTGTACTACACGGCCCCGGGATTTGGAGAATCCTGACTCCTCATAGGGAGAGGCTGGCCAGCCCTTCTTTATCTAAGTAGAGGCGTGGGGCTCTCCAGTGGATCACGTCACAGTCACCACTTGTCCGTTTCCCGTCCTGCGGGTGTTCGGCGGAGAGTGAAACAAGCGGGAGGCTTTGCAGCACTGCAAGCCAGGGGAGAGAGGGAGAGTGCCCCTCCAAGGAGGACACTCCCGTTCCCAGGTTCCCAGGGTTTTTATTGAGGCTGGTTACTAAGGGTGCATAGAATTGCTATCAACTGCATCTTCTCCCGGGGTACAGGAGGAGAGGGGTGAGAGAACGGTCAGGTAATGTTCACCAGGACAACCAAGAGGGAGGGGACACTGGTTCCCCTTCAATGGCTGCGTTTGTGGCAAGTTCTGCATTCAGAACTCTGCTCTTGGTGTCACAGGTACACATACCAGGGGGCCCAAACTCCCACATCCCACCATGCGGCCTGGTGTAGTAAAGAAGGAGACATATTGCTACTGAATGTGCTCACTGTGGCTGACTCTGAAGCTACCAAGGACCCTGCCTTGCCAGACGCTGACCTGTTGCCTCACAGACCCAGACTCTATCTGGGCTCTTGGGACTTGGGATATATGGAAAGGCTACCCTCTTGGGACTTGTGCCTTTCCTGGACTTTACCATGATCCAGTGTAACATGGCACATGCTTTTTTTGGACTATAACACAGAGCTGATGATAATGTACCCCAGATCCTGAAGGAGAGAGCTGCTTCGAAACTGTTTGCACAGTTGCCTTAAGCACAGATAAGGATATGGGAAACTATTGGGCTTGACTTTGGCTTTAGCCTTTTGGGGAGCAAGGGAAGTGCTGGATCTCAGGGAGGAACAGGGTTCTGATTATAAATGCTCTCAGCACCCCACCCCCCACAAGGTTGGAATATTGTAAATAAAAGCCTGTTTCCTTTTTTTTTTAAGGTAAACCATCCAAGCAGTTTTTATTCATTGTATTCATTAATACATACAGCAGCTTCATTAGAGATTTCAATTTTCCTCTTCAGTTTGAATGTGGAGTATTAGAAGAGCCTTTTGCATGTCAAGGTACAGGAAGCAGAGATCACCCCTGCACTGCTACCTACATTTACCTGCTAGAAGTAAAAATTAGTTATGTAGAAATGATTATCATATATATTTTCTCTCTTCCTTTTGAATGTACACAATGTAACAAGATTGACAGACCTGAAATTACAATCACCAAACAAACCTAAGATGTCCACTTTCATTGGCAAATACTGCACAGAGGACATTGTCTGAGAATTGGGATGTCATCAAAGAGCAGGTGGCAGAGGCTCATTTCCTTTATTACTCTTTTAAATTTAGGTTTTCTAAAGCAGCATCTAAAGGCATAATATCTACACAGCCCATAGCACCAAAATCAGCCATCTTCTGCCATTCATCCTCATCTGAGGAGGAGCTCTCCTTGCACACTAGAGTGGACAGAAGGAGCTCTTCGACAAACAGGCTGCGGTCTGCATGGTCACTTTCCATGGACTGGCGCTCTGCTTCAGACATTTTAGAATCATTCAACCTTGTTAAAAGAAACTGGGAATTCCGGACAGTTTGCTGGTTACTCTCCATGCTCGCTGTGTTGGTTGTTGCTGTGGACTGCGTGACTGTAGTGGTGACACTGCCTGTGTTAGTGCACCGGCTCACATTCCACCCAGTCTTCAGTTGCTGCAGTGCTGCCTGTGCATGCCACTGTTCCAGCTGCCCCTGCATCTGCAGCTGTTGTAACTGAGAAGTGGAAGGGCCGGAATAATTACAGTCCTGCAGAATGTCTCACTCCTGATAACTGAGATAAAAGCTCAGCTGTGGAATCTATGGCTTCCCTATTGCTTGGAGAATATGAACTCTGAGAAGAAGAAAGTCCACCAGTAGAATTGCTGGTAAAGTGCATGTTTGATATATGAGCATGAGGACCTCCTAATCCCTGGCCAGCGTGAAACATTCTGCGTACATGTTGAACACTACTTGATTAATCTGAATCTCTAGGGGCTCTGTGTTCAAGTGTAAGATGAGCTGCAAAGTCATCTGTGACATGATCAGCATCACTTCCAGGTAACACTGCACATATAGGACACATCACTTCCATTGATGTTTCTGTGCGTTCACATGTAACATGTTCTTGAAGAGATGTCTCCGTATTGCCCATTTTTCCACAATAGGCACAAGTAAAAGACTGGCTGCTCTGCAGAGAAAGCTTCCCCACCATAGTAGAAATCAAAATCTATCCTTGTTAATAGGCACTGCATTGGGTGGTCAGTTGTATGCCTTGTTGTTGTTGCACCACTTTAATAACAAGACACACAAAGATCATAATCGTAGCAAATTAAACACATATCTGCAACCTCAAAAATTTTAAACATGCATCACAGCTGACACCTTCATGTCAGGACATCCTAGTTCAGACAGTGGTGGCGCGGCCCCTCCCAGGCTCCAGCTACAGTGTCCACTGCGGGGTCATGGAGCTGCCTGCACCTGCAGGCTGACTCCCACTCAACTTCCGGGCTCGACTGTGGGAGCGGGGTGGGCAGGAGAGCGCTCCAGCCATGGTGAAAACCTGTTTCTTCCAATACTAATTGTTGGGTCATACACCAAGGCACCATGTGAATGGGCCCCTGTCTGCTTGGTTACACAGGCACTGCCATAGGGTTTCAGGAGTCATTTGGTGAGGTAATATTTGTGTTGTCCCAATAGCTGTGCTTCATCGTATGTCTATCCAACTCCTAAGAATGTGAAGCAAATGCAGCTTTTTGTAGGGATTTTAGAGGGTTTAGAGAACTTTTATTTTCCACCCGACACTGTTGGCACTCCATTCCTTGCGCCACCTGGCAAAGAAAGGGCTTGTGTGGGATTGGGGATCACAGTAGCAAGCAACCATTGAGAAGGCAAAAATGCTAGTGAAGCATATTAAAGCTCTGGGCATCTCCCAAGGAGGGTTTCCATTTGAGTTAGATGTTCTGTGCCTCTTGAACTTAGGGGTTAGGCACTGTGCCAGAGACAAGAGAAAGGGCTGTGCCCCTGTAGAGCAACAGTTCCTAGCAGTACACATAGTGCTTCTCCAGGTGAAACCTCTTATGAAGTAATACATTGGAGCAGACTGGGCTGAACTCAGAGCAGTTTGGCTGGTGACCACTCACGTGCCCTGGCCATTAACCTTTTGCACTGACTGTCGGGCTGTTCTAAAGAGATTAACACTATTGCTTGAACAAGGGAAAGCTGAGGGTAGATAATTCATGAGTGGTTCCTTCTAGGATCAGGATGTATGGAGGGATATTTGGGTTTGCCACCAAGAGTCTAAGGCAATTCTCACTATCTTCTGCATCTCTGCTCATAAAGCATTGGCGCCCACTGGCAATCAAGAAGCTGATGTTCTAACATTTGACCCTTTAGTACATGCAGCAGATTGGGTGCATAGAAAGGGTGGCCATTTCAGTATTCAGGTGGGATGGCGTACTGTCAAGGATGCTAGATTTCCCTTGAAATACAGCAACTTGGTTAATGGAGTAATAGTATGTCATGTGTGTTGTAAACAATGCCCAAGGCAACTGCCAAAGGAGTCTGGGGCCATCCACCAGAGTTCCCAACTGGTGAGGTATAGGCCAATTGATTATATTGGCTCACTCCTTCCAAGTGACGGTTCTAACAATGCCTTGGTTTGTGTGGATGCTGTGTCTGACCTAACCCAAGTTTTCCCTTGTTGCCATGCAAACCAGGCTGCCATCATTAGTGGATTAGAGAAGTTGAGTACCATGTATAGATGCCCTAGTTAAATAGATAATGAACGGGGATTACATGTGAAAGGCCCTGATGAGCAATACTGGGCAAGAGAACATGGCATTGAATGGGAGGTTCCATCTCCCCTATTACCCCCAAGCAGCAGGGGTTGGTCGACAGGGAGAATGGAATATTAAAGCAGCAGATTAAGTTACTAACAGGTAAACCACCTTAGCTGGGTAGACTGAAGTCCTGTTCCAGGCTTTTAATATATTTGAATGATAACCGGTAGGGCCTGTTGCCCCATATGCCAGACTTGGGATCCCTACCAAGCACCTAATACTATAAAGATATGGAAGTCTCAGTAAAAAAACCATTGTCCTCACTCTTACCGTGGATCAATGTGCTATGCTGCTGAGAATACAAAGCCCCATTATGTCTGGGAAAGGAGTTACCTACTAGAATTTGCAATGGTACATCCTACCATGATGGGTGCATTACTTCATACCCCTGGGTGAGGGGAAACTGTTCAGTCTCCACTGAGATTCCATTGTCCTGGGGCAAGTTAGACCTCTTGAAGTGCACTATACCTAGAATGGAACATTCACTACTGAAAGAGGGGAGAAGATGAAGGTTTTGGTCTGGCATATCCTACCCCCAGTCCATCTCCTCACATCTGACAGTTCTGCCTCCTTCCGGCCAACATGTATGGTATCTACAACTAGGACGAGTTCCTAAAGCTACCGACCTTCCTTTCAAGGCTAGGTGAGCATATTCTATTCCCTGCAGGTAGAATCACTTGGCTCCTATCTTTGGTCCCTCCATTGGCCTGGAGGACATTATAGCACACATAGAAACCCTTACTAAATTCACCCAGCAAGCCTTATGATAGCCAGCAAAGCCTAACTGTCCTAACTGAACACTAAAATGTCTCTAATGAGAAAAGCTATATTCCATGATAGAATGGCCTTCAACATTACTGAATGTTGTATGTTTATACCTGATGAGTCTGTTAATGTATTATCTTTATTTAATTGCATGAGGACACCAGGGAATGTCCTGAGTGATCCAACCCCCAGCCTAAGGGACTTAGTAAATCAATGGTTTGGATCATGGGGTAATTGGTGGAAAAGTTGTCAATTGATTTTGGGAGTTATTGTCTTAATCTCTGTTCTCTCTTATATGTGCCTGTGTGGTGCTGTGGCATCTGCCTCCCAAAGACCTGCTGCCAGATGAGCCATCTTCATGCTACTGAAACCCCTTGCTGACTACTCAGGACACTTTTCAGAAGATCAGTGCATGTAAGATTGCAAGGACCAGCCACAAGGGGTGGAGTGTTGGGGTGGTTATCAACAAGACATGACTGCCAGTTTATCCTCTAGTTGGACCTGGGAAATTAGAGGCTTTCCACCCCCTCAGTGTACTTGGAATGTGTTCTGCTTGTCTTCCTCATTCCCAGAAGCTGCACCAAGGATACAGCTTTGAGATAGAAATGTGGAGTTTAGACTACTTGGATAGTATATGTGTCTGAACATATTGAAGACCTCTATATAAATTTTTAAGATTTGGCAATTGATTGCAGAAAACTGCAGATTTTGTAGACACCAAAGATGAGCCTGTAAGTTCCCTTGCTAATTAAAACTGCCATCTACCGATCTGGAGTGGTATGCCATTTTCTTCGATCTCTTCCTGCTCTCCACATAAGGGAGCCAGTTTCAGATTACACCCAGGAAGCTCCCAACAAGCGCAAAAGTACAACTATGTATCTGAAAATATGAGCCAGAATGTCAAAATCCATTATACATTCAAATCAAACTATGGAATTTTAGAGAAAAAGCCCTTTAAGTATTGAGGCAAGATGAACAAGCGCCATACAAGCATACCTTAGAGATACTGCAGTTGGGTTCCAGACCACCGCAATGAAGTGAGTTTTAATTTTTTTGCTGGTGGAGGGTGTTAACGGTGGTTGGTGACATGGGCTATGAAAGAATTCACAAAGAGAATGTGCAGAGAGTAAAGTTTTTTATTCACTCTTTAAGAGGGGAGAGGGGCTTGGGATGGAGAGACATACCAGCCCTGAAGGGTGGGGGCTTTGATATTTTATTAGGTGATTGGGGTGGTCGTAGAGTGGCATGTCTCAGTTGGCCTTGTGCACGCTGCAACTTGTTCTGATGATATCTTTGAATGCAGGCTGCAGTCCGATGTCATTGTGGTCTGGCATGTCCTGTTTCGTAAGTTCCGGGAGCCTCTGTGCCTTCAGGGCACTATCAGTAATCTTCTAGTCCTAAGGATAAAGGCTCATGAAAGGACAAGGGTCAGTCATGCTTTATGGGGGCCAGGTAGCTCTGGCAAAGAGGGCCTGAAAAGGGGGCTTTCGTCGTATTAGAGAGTTTTGCCATCAATTTGTAAAAAATATAACTTTTTTTTTATGACCGAATAGTATTCCATTGTGTAAATGTCCCATAGTTTTATCCACTCATCTGTCGATGGATATTACTTGGGCTGCTTCCATATCTTGGCGATTGTAACTAATGCTGAAGTGGACATAGGGGTACTTATGTTGTTTTGAATTAGTATTTTGGATTCCTTTGGATATATTCCCAGAAGTGGGATCACTGGGTCAAAGGCAGATCCATTTTAAATTTTTCTGAAGTATCTCCATACTGCTTTCCAAAGTGACTGTACCAGTCTGCATTCCCGCCTTAAAAAAGAAAATTTTACCGTTTGCGACAGCATGGATGGACCTGGGGAACATTATGCTAAGGGAAATAAACTAGTCAGAGAAAGACAAATACCATATGATTTCACTCCTATGTGGAACCTAATGAACAAACTGAACAAGGACAATGACAGACTCATAGATGGAGAACAGATGACATCTAGTGGCAGGGTGAGGTTAGGGTTGGAGGGATTGAGCAAAAAGGAGAAAGGACTCATGGACATGGACAGCAGTGAGGTGATTGCTAGGGGAGGGGAGTATAAGGATACTAACTGGTAATGGAAAAATACAGTAAAGATTAAATTTTTAAAAAAGCAACATCTGTGAAGAGCAATAAAGTAAGGTATGCCTTATAAGGAAGATAAATATATATTATTATCAGAAGTTTCAGAATGAACGCTATAACATGGATAAATCTCAGTATCATCATGCTGAGCGTTAGGAATCCAGATAAGTGCCAGAGAAGAATGAAATTATATATTTAAGATACTCAAAGAAAATGTGAGGTTAACATTTTTTATATTGATAGACTTTAATTTTTGAGCAGCTTTAGGTTTACAGAAAAATTGAGGGGAAAATTCAGTGGGTTCTCATATAACCCCTTACTCCTACCCCATTTCTACTATTATTAACATCTTGCATTAGTGTGAACACTGTATGATTACTACTGTAATCCATAATTTACATTGAAAGTCATTCTTTGTTGTACATTCTATGGACTTTGACAAATGTACAATGTCATGTATACATCATTTCACTGTTATACACCCTAAAAATCCTCTATACTTCACACCTTTATCCCTCCCTCCTTTTCCTCTAAACTTCTGACAACCACTGATGCTTTTTATTGTCTCCATAGTTTTGCCTTTTCCAGAATGTTATATATTTGGAGTCATACAGTATATACTTTTTAAGATTAGCTTTTTTTTTCACTTAATCATATACATAAGTTTCCTTTATGTCATTTTGTGTCTTGATAGCTTATTTTTTCATATTGTATTGATGTACCATAAGTGTGTTTATCCATTCACCTACTGAGGGATGTCTTGGTTGCTTATACATTCCAGCAATTATTAGTGAAGCTGCTATCAAATTTTATGTGCAGGTTTTTATGTGGATCTAATGTTTCAACTCATTTGGGTAGGATCGCTGGATCACATGAGTATAATAAGCATTTTAGTTTTTTAAGATTTTGTCAAACTGTCTTCCAAAGTGGCTGTACCATTTTGCATTCCCACCAGCAACAAGAAATCCCAGAGGCGGATTAAGGTCAGCTGAGACCCTGGGTGCAGAAGGAAATATTGGGCCCCTTAAAAAAAGAGAGAGACAGGGAAAATAAAAATACATGTTAACCATATTTTTAAATAAATAAAAATATTATGTACTATTAATGTTTTAGTCCCAATAAAATTTGAATATAATATATGTATTACACATATGAAACCAAACTTGGTGTCATTAGAAAAAAGTGTAAAGTCGGGGTTTTGCGGGACCCTTCAGAAGTCGGCCCAGGGCGCGCCTCCGCAGCGCCCGCCGTTAAATCCACCTCTGAGAATTCCTCTTCATGTTTTCCACGGCATCTGGTGTTGTCAGTGTTTTGGATTTTAGCAATTCTGATAGCTTTGTTGTGGTATTGTTTTAATTTTCAATTCCCTGATGCCATATGATATTAATCATCTATTCATATTCTTATTTGCTATCTGTATGTCTTTGGGTAGGGTGTCTGTTTATATCTTTTGATCTTTTTAAAATTAAATTATTTTTTTCTTATTGTTGAGTATTACGTGTTCTTTCTATATTTTGCATACAAGCCCTTTATCAGATATATGTTTTGCAGATAATTTCCCACAGTGTTTTTGCAGAGAAGTTTTTAATTTTAATGAAGGTCAATTTATTAGTTTTTTCTTTCATGTATCTATCATACTTTTGGAATTGCATCTAAAAAGTCATCGCAAACTTAAGGTCACCTAGACTTTATTTTATGTTATCTTCTGGTAGTTTTATTGTTTCATATTATACATTTAGGTCTATGATCAATTTTGACTTATTTTTTCTGAAAAGTATAAAATTTGTGCCTATATTAATTTTATTACATGTAGATATCCAATTGTCCAATACCATTTGTTGAAAAGACCAGACTTTCTCTGTTGAATTGCTTTCACCCCTTTATCAAAGATCAGTTGACTATATTTGTGTGGGTCTGTTTCTGGGCTCTCTGCCCTGTCTTGTTGTTCTATTTGTCTATTCTTTCCCAATTCCACAGTCTTGTTTATTGTAATTTCATAGTAAGTCTTAAAGTTGTGTAAGTTCTGCATCTATTGATATGACTGTATGATTTTTTCCTATAGCCTGTTGATATGAAGGATTAAATAAATTAACTTTTGAATGTTGAACTAGTCTTGGAATAAATTTTGCTTGGTCATGGTGTATAATTTTATTATGTGTTGTTGGATTCAATTTACTAATACTCTGTTGAGGGTTTTTGCATGAATGCTCATGACAGATATTTTTCTATAGTTTTCCTTTCTTGTAATGTGTTTGTCTGGTTTTGGTATTAGGGTAATGCTGCTTCATAAAATGAGTTAGAAACTTATTATTTCTGTTTATTTGGTTTGAAAAGGATTGTAGCGCATTGGTATAATTACTTCCTTAAATGCTTGGTAGAATTCACCATTAAACCCATCTAGGCCTGGTGCTCTCTGTTTTGGAAGATTTTAAATTATAGATCAATTTAGTTAATAGATATATGCATATTCAGATTGTCTGTTTGTCACTGTGTGAGTTTTGGTAGATTGTGTTCCTCAAGGAATTGGTCTGCTTCATGTAGATCATCAAATTAGTGGCCATCAAGCTGTTCATAGTACTTTTTTATCTTTTTAATGTATATGGGATTGGATGATGGCCCATCGTTCTTTTCTGGTACTGATAATTTGTGTCTTTAACCTTAATAGAGGCTTGTCATTTTCATTGATCTTTTCAAAGAAAGAGGTTTTTTTGTTTCATTGATTTTCTGTGTTAAGCTTCATTGATTTCTCCTCTAATTTTTATTATGTCTTTTCTTTTGCTTACTTTGGGTTTAATTTATGTTTTCTTCTAGTTTCTAAAGTGGAAGCT
Organism: Mormoops blainvillei; assembly: GCA_004026545.1. Classification (NCBI taxonomy): domain Eukaryota; kingdom Metazoa; phylum Chordata; class Mammalia; order Chiroptera; family Mormoopidae; genus Mormoops; species Mormoops blainvillei. The sequence goes on from PVJD01007494.1 coordinate 61,168, forward strand.
TGATTATTGACTTTAGATCTTCTTCTGTGATATATGCATTCAGTGCTATAAATTTCATTCTAAGCACTGCTTTTGCTGTATTTCACAAATTTTGATGTTATATTTTAATTTTCATTAAGTTTGAAATATTTAAAAATTTTCTTGAGCCTTATTCTTTGATCAACATGTTACTTAGCACTGTTTCGTTTAATCTGTTTGTTACTGATTTTGAGCTTAATTTCATTATGGTCTGAGGGCATATTTTGTTTGATTTCTATTTTAAATTTGTTTGGTGTCTTGTATGGATCACAGAGTGCTCTAATGTGGTCAATGTTCCATGTGAGTTTCAGAAGAATATATATTCTGCTCTTGCTGGATGAAATATAATATCTTCCCGGAGAGTCAATCCCTTAATGTTTATGTGATGCTCTTTATCCTTGATAATTTTCCTTGCTCTGAAATCTGCTTGTCTGAAGTTATAGCTGCCCCAGATTTATTTTAAGTAGTTTTAGCATGGTATATCTTTCTTCATTCCTTTCCTTTTAATCTATTTCTGTCTTTATATTTAAATTGGGTTTCTTGTACACAACATATTGTTGGGTCTTGTTTTTATTTATTCAAACAATCTCCATATATATATTTTATCCTTACCTGAGGACATTCCTTCACTGCGTTATTTTTTTCCTTTTTGAAAGAGGGAGAGAGAGGAAGAGAGAGCAAGAGAGAATCAAGAGGCATCGACTGGTTGCCCCCCGTATGTGCCTGGACTGGGGATCACATGAGCCTGGACTGGGGATAGTACGTGCCTGGACCTGGGTCCAAACCCTCAACCTAGGTATGTGCCCTGACTGGAAATTGAACCCACAAATTTTGGTTACAGGATGATGCTCCAACCAACTGAGCCATACTGGCCATGGACAGTATCCATATTTATTTTATTTTATTAAATTTGTTGAGGTGGCATTGGTTAATAGTGTCATATAGGTCTCAAGTGTACATTTCTATGATATATAATCTGTATATTGCATTGTATGCCCACCACCCAAAGTGAAATCATATTTAGTGCTCTTTACTCTTTTCTATGCCCTACCCTCTTCCCTCTGGTAACCGGCATACTGTTGTCTATGAGTTTCAGCTTTATCCCACATATGAGTGGAAGTCATATGGTTGTTAGTTTTTTCTGACTTATTTCACTTAGTATAATATACTCAAGGCCCATCTGTGTTGTCACAATAGTGCCAATATGTTGGCAGTATTTCATCTTTTCTAGTGGCTAAGCACCACACCTTTTTAGTTTATTTATTTATTTATTTTAAAAGATTTTATTTATTTTTAGAGACAGGAAGGGAGGGAGAAAGAGAGGGAGAGAAACATCAATGTGTGGTTGCGTCTCATGCGCCCCACACTGAGGACGCGGCCCGCAACCCAGGCATGTGCCCTGACTGGGAATCAAACTGGCAACACTTGGGTTCGCAGGTCGGCACTCAATCCACTGAGCCACACCAGCCAGGACTGGTGTTTTTAAATTATATTTTATGGATTATATTATTACAGTTGTCCTGATTTTTTCCCCTTTACCCCCTCCACATAGTACCCCGCCACTCCCTCAGGCAGTCCTCCCACCATTGTTCATGTCCATGAGTCTCATGTAAGTTCTTTGGCTACTGTATTTCCTATACTGTATTTTACATCCCTATGGCTCTTCTGTAACTACCTATTTGTACTTCTTTTTTTTTTAAGTATATTTTATTGATTATAGTATTACAGTTGTCCCATTTTTTCCCCTTTGCCCTCCTTGGCCAAGTGCCTACCTTGCCTCCAGCATCTGCCCACTTAGTTCATGTCCATGGGTCGTATATATAAGTTCTTTGGCTTCTCCATTTCCAATACTATTCTTAACCTCCCCTATTCACTTTGCATCTACCAATTATGCTTCTTCATCCTTGCACCTTTTCCCCCATTCTCCTCCCCGGCCCCTCCCCACTGATAAACCTCCATGTGATCTCCACTTCTGTAATTCTGTTCCTGTTCTACATGTTTGCTTAGCTTTTGCTTTTGTTTTAGGTTCAGTTGTTGATAGTTGTGAGTTTGTTGTCATTTTACTGTTTGGAGTTTCAATCCTCTTCTTTTTCTTAGATAAGTTCCTTTTACATTTCATATGATAAGGGCTTAGTGATGATGAACTCCTTTAACTTTACTTTATCTGGGAGGCACTTTATCTGCCCTTCCATTCTAAATGATAACTTTGCTGGGTAGAGTAATCTTGGATGTAGGTCCTTGCTTTTCATGACTTTGAAAACTTCTTTCCAGCCCCTTCTTGCCTGTAAGATTTCTTTTGAGTTTTATGGAAACTCCTTTGTAGGTAACTCCTTTTCTCTTGCTGCTTTTAACATTCTCTCTTTATCTTTAATCTCGGGTAATTTAATAATGGTGTGTCTTGGTGTGTTCCTCTTTGGGTTCAACTTTTTTTGGACTTCCTGTGCTTCCTAGACTTGTGTGTCTGTTTCCTTTGCCAGATTGGGGAAGTTTTCTTTCATTATTTTTCAAGTAAGTTTTCAATTTCTTGCTCTTCCTCTTCTCCTTCTGACAACCCTATGATTCGGATGTTGGTACATTTATACTTGTCCCAGAGGTACCTAAGCCTCTCCTTGTCTTTTTTTGAATTCCTGTTTCCTCTTTCTGTTCCAGATGCATGTTTATTTTTTCTTTTTGTTCCAAGTCTTTGATTTCAAAGCTGGCCTCCTTCCCTTCACTGTTGGTTCCCTGTATATTTTTCTCCATCTCACTTTGTATAACCTTCACTTCTTTCTTTATTTTCTGTCTATAACCCATCATTTCATTGAGCATCCTGATTACCAGTGCCTTGAACTCTGCATCTGATAGATGGGCTATCTCCGTGTCAATTAGTTCTTTTTCTGGAGCTTATATCCATTCCTTCATTTGGTCCTTACCTCCCTGTCTTCTCATTTTGGCAACCTCCCTATGATTCTGTGTATTAGGCAGAGCTGCTTTGATTCCCATGCTTGGTGCACTTGTTAGATTGTAAGGGGCGGAGCCTTAGGTATTTGCCAGGGCTGGGCAACCCCCTTCACTGCTCTGTGGCACTCTATGTGGGGGAGGGGTCAGAGAGGGAACAATACCACTTGCTTGGCTGTCACCCCATTTCCAGTCCCTTCCCCCACTTCCTATATGCAGTTGGCACCCTTCTAGCTCTGCCCAGGTGCCAAATCCCAGAGTGGGTGGGTTAGCCTCTGTTCTAAAATCCTGTGGGCCCTTTAAATGGACTCTCCTGAGGGTCCAGCAATTTCTTCCACTGCCCCAAACCCCGTTATTTTTATAGCCAGAGGTTATGTGGCTTTATTTTCCTGGCACTGGAACCCTAGGCTGTGCGGTCTGGCCGAGGCTGGGATGGCTCACTCCCCAGTTGCCCCTCCCAGATTTAATTTGCCACATGTGAATGTTGGACCGCCTGTGTTGCTGGCTGCCACTGCCACTGCCACCACCTCGCCGCCTCCACACCATGTCCTCTCTGCCTCCAGCTCCCCATCTCTGCTCCTCCTACCTGTCTAGATGAATATTTCTTCTTTAAATCCTTAGTTGTTGGACTTCCATACAGTTCAATTTTCTGGCAGTTCTGGCTGTTTTTTGTTTTGTGATTAGTTGTGATTCCTCCTTATGGCTGTGCGAGAAGGCAAAGCATGTCTACCTATGCCTCCATCTTGGCGGGAAGTCCAAGGCAAGAAATTTGAATTGACAATTCACCAGAGAAGATATGCAGATGGCACATGAGCATTTGAAAAGGTGCTTAACTCATGTGCCCTTAGGGGATTGCAAATTAAAACCATGAGATATTACTATACACCTAGTAATGAATGGCTAAAATTTTAAAATATATGTATGAATACCAAGTGCTAGTTAAGATGTGGAGTAACTGGAACTCATATTTGTGGTGGGAATGCAAAATGATACAGAAACTTTTGAAAAGTTTGACACTGGTTTCCTCTTCTAAGCAATGACCCTATAGAAATGAACATTTATGTTCACACAAAACTAGTACCTGAAAGCTTATAAAAACTTTATTCATAATCACCAAAACTGGAAAATTTTCACATGTCCATCAATTAGCAAATAGATAAAAAACTGTTGGTACATCCATACAATAAAGTACAATGATAAGAAAGAATTAACTATTGATTCTCATAACAATATGGATGAATCATAAATGCATTTTGCTAAGTGATAGAAGCCAGACTAAAAAGTATTGCATGATTCCATTCATATGACCTTATGGAAAAGGCAAAACCATAGGAATGGAGAACAAATCAGTGGTTTCCAGGGATTAGAAATGGGGAAAAGGCTTAATACAAAACGAGCAGTGGAGAGAAATTAGTGATAAAATTGTAGTGGAAGGATACATGACTTTATATTGTACTTGTCAAAAGTCATAGAACTATATACCATAAAATTGAATTTTCTGTATATAAATTAGAAATAAAAATCTTTAAAACAGCCTATCAAATGAGAAGACATTTATAAAAACAAAAAATTATCATGAGGAATGTGTAGAGATTATGCACATTTATATACTTCAGATGGAAATGAATTTGTACAACTATATTGAGAACAATTCCTCAACACCTTTAAGGTGCCTTTCATCATTCAAACTTAGTGATTCCAATTCTAGAAATTTATTGTAAAGAATTAGGGATGCACGTATATGCAGTGGTCTTCATTACATTTTAATTTTAAAAATTGGTGATATCCAAAATATGTAGCAGCATGGGATCGCCTAAATAACTTTTGTTACATCCATATAAAATATTATGTAACACTATTGTGTTTTCAAAGAATGCTAATGCATGGAAATATGCTTTTTTATTTTCAAATGAAAAAAGTAGAACAGCATACAATATGTCAGTTTTGCTTTCAAATTGTATTACATACATTTTATTTAAAAAAGCAAAAGGAAATACACTCCAGTGTTATGAGTTACTGTTTTCTGGGTAATAGGATTGTAGGTGTTTTGATTATGCAGCTTCCAGCCAAGATGGAGGCATAGGTAGATTAGATACACTTTGCTTCCTTGAACAACCAAAAGAAGGATAACAACCAATTTAAAACCAAAAACCAACCAGAACTGCCAGAAAATTGAACTGTATGGAAGTCCGACAACCAAGGAGTTAAAGAAGAAATATTCATCCAGACTGGTAGGAGGGGTGGAGACGGATAGCCAGGGCAGCAAGGATGCCTGGAAGGGGATGGCTGGCGGAAAGGGTGAGCAAGGTGGTGGCTGGTGGACCAGGCAGTCCTGCATTTGTGTCTGGATAAACTGGGAGGAACAACTGGAAAGCAAGACAGACCATGCAACTCAGGGTTCCAGTGCAGGGAAAAGAAAGTTTCAAAACCACTGGCTTTAAAAACCTATGGCAGTTGCAGCAGTGGGAGAAACTGCCATTCTCACAGCAGTGTCTGTTGCAGGGGTCCACAGGGTCCCAGTACGTACACAAGCCCACCCATCTGGGAATCAGCACCAGGAGGGCACAATTTACTTGTGGGAAGCAGGGGAAGTGACTGAAAGCGGCCAAGGGCTGAGCAAGCAGCACTGTTCCCTCTCTGACCCCTCCCCCACATACAGCACCACAACACAGCAAAATCGGTTGCTCCACCCTAGCAAATACCTAAGGCTCTGCCCCTTACAATGTAACAGGTGCCCCAAGACAAAGAAGTATGGCCCAAATGAAAGAACAGATCAGAACTCCAAAAAAGAACTAAGCGATGAGGAAGTAACCAACCTATCAGATGCAGAGTTCAAAACACTGATAATCAGGATGCTACGGAAATGATTGTGTACAGCCACAGAATAAAGGAAGAAGTGAAGGCTATGCAAAGTGAAATAAAGAAACATATACAGGGAACCCACAGTGAAGGGAAGGAAACCAGGACTCAAATCAACATTTTGGAGCACAAGGAAGAAATAAACATTCAGTGGGAACAGAATGAAGAAACAAGAATTCAAAAAAGCGAGGAGAGGCTTAGGAACCTCTGGGACAATTGTAAGTGTTCCAATATCTGAATCATAGGGGTGCCAGAAAGAGAAGAGGAAGAGCAAGAAATTTAAAATTTATTTGGAAAAATAATGAAAGAAAACTTCCCCAATCTGGTGAAGGAAACAGACATCTAAGTCTAGGAAGCACAGAGAGTCCCAAAGAAGTTGGACCCAAGCAGGAGCATACCAAGACATATCATAATTAAATTACCCAAGATTAAAGATAAGGAGAGAATCTTATAAGCATCAAGAGAAAAAAGAGAGAGTTACCCATAGAGGACTTCCCATAAGACTATCAGATGATTTCTCTAAAGAAACCTTATAGGAAAGAAGTATTCAAAGTCATGAAAAGCAAAGACCTACAGCCAAGATTACTCTATCCAGAAGAGCTATCATTTAGAATGAAAGGGCAGATAAAGTGCTTCCCAGACAAGGTAAAGTTAAGGGAGTTCATCATCACCAAGCCCTTATTACATGAAACGTTAAAGGGACTTATCTAAGAAAAAGATCAAAGCTATGAACAGTAAAATGACAGCAAACTCACAGCTATCAACAACTGAACCTAAAAAACAAAAACAAAAACAAACTAAGCAAACAACTAGAACAGGAACAGAATCACAGACATGGAGATCACATGGAGGGTTACTGGCAGGGAGCGGGTAGGGGAGAATAGGGGAAAAGGTACAGGGAATAAGAAGAGTAATTGGTAGGTGCAAAGTGGATGGGGGAGGTTAAGAATAGTATTGGAAATGGAGAAACCGAAGAACTTATATCTACAAGCCATGGACATCAACTAAGCGGGGGAATTCTGGAGGGAAGGGTTATATAGGACTGAGGGGAACAAAGGGGAGAAAAAAATGGGACAACTGTAATAGCATAATCAATAAAATATACTTTAAAAAAAGATTGTAAGTGTTCTGCTCTTACTGGTGTAGCTCAGTGGGTTGGGCATTTTGCCACAAACCTAAAGATCCCTGGTTTGATTCCCAGTCAGGACACATGCCTGGGTTGCAGGCCTGGTACCTGGTTGCGGGCATTTGAGAGGCATCTGAACGATGATTTTCTCAGTCATAGATGTGTGTCTCTCTCTTTCTCCCTCCTTTCCCGTCTCTCTAAAAAGTAAATAAATAAAGTCTTCTAAAAATATATTTTTAAAAGATTGTAAGTGTCCTTTACTATTTATACCTTTTTCTTTATTTTGAATGATGGCCTTCTGTTATTTTCATCAAGAAAAATTTTTTAATTTTATTTTTTAAGATTCTATGTATTTATTTTTAGAGGAGGGGGAAGAAAGAGAGAAAGAGAGGGTGAGAAACATCAGTGTGTGGTTGACTCTGGCACACCCCGAGCTGGGGACCCAGCCCGCAACCCAGGCATGTGCCCTGACTGGAGAATCGAGCTGGCGACACTTTGGTTTGCAGGCCGGCACTCAGTCCACTGAGCCACATCAGCCAGGGCAATAAAAGAATCTTTTATTTTGGAAAAAGAAAAAAAAAGAAAGAAAAAAGCCCAGCAAAGCCCAGCAAGCCCATAATTTGTGCAGTTGCTATATTTTTAATCCTCACCTAGGATATGTTTTTTTAAAACATTGAATTTAGAGAGGAAGGAGAGAGAGAGACAGAGAGAGACAGAGAGAGACAGAGACATCAATGTGATAGAGAAACATTAATTGGTTGCCCCCTGCCCATGCCCTGACCAGATATTGACCCTGCAACCTAGGTATGTGTCCTGACTGGGGGACTGAACTGCAGCCTTTTGGTGTTCCGGACGATGCTCCAATCAAATGAGCCACCTGGCCAGGTCTGTTCAGTTGCTGTTCAGTTGCTGTCTTCATGCAGAAGACCAGATGGTTGTTCTCTGGATACTTGTCCTCTTGCTTCTTCAGGTTTTGGACTCATTGCAGATGAACACTTGCCAAAGTGAGAGTGACGGCATCTCTCCAAGAGCATGAAAGCTCTAAGTTAAAGTAGCCTAGTCTGCTGCAGGCTGATTCTTGTATCAATCTCCATGACCCATCTAGGAAACAAATGTCTTTTAAAAGCCCATGTTATTTAATTGGAAATTTCCCCTCTACTAAATCTGTTAGTAGAAAGGATTTATTATAACCCGTCTCCAATCGAGTTCTTTTTATTTTAGATAATTTCATTATGCGCTGGGGCATGACAATAAATTCAAGGATCGACCTTTCATTGTACTATTTCCTTATGCCATATTTGGTGTTTGGGGTGGCCTGGAGCTATTCTGCCCACTGCTTCTGGCCCATCCCTCCTATTTTAAAAAAATGAGCTTTGAGCTCTTTGGTACTATTTGTGCTATTTCCTCTGCTCTCAACCCCTTTAACACCTTGTCACTGAACGAGGGAGTTCTAAGTTGCAAACCTTGTTCTGGGTTGTGTCTCAATAGGGTTCAACAGAAACCTGCACAAAGGCAGCCCTACCTGAGAAGAGTAGTTGGCAGTGATTCCCACAAGTAGCAACAGAACGTAGTGCACTGCAACAACATGTATTCAATCTACCTTCAAAAATTGCGGGTTACACAGAGACTTGGAAATAAAGAACAAACTCACAGTGATCAGAGAGGAGGGGGGAGAGGGATAATGGGGAAGAAAGGGAAGGGGCAAGCAAAGGAACAAAAGTAGAGGTCTCATGGGCATGGACAGTGGGTGGGACTGACTGTGGGAGTGGGGGGACAGGGTAGAGGAGAGCAATGGGGAAAAAGGTGGGACAACTATAACTGAACAACAATAAATAAAAAATTTTTTAAATTTTTTAAAGAAAAAAATTATGCGCTATTAAGCCATTCTCAGTGCCTCTTTCACCAAAGTAAAGAATTTTATGACCTCTCTCACTTTTCTCCCCTCCTTTCCTCCTTTCCTAGGGGGTTAATAAGGAGTTCACTCCTATCTTCACCCATAAAAATCATATGTCACTCAGGTTTGCTTCTTTCATTCATGTAGGCTTCTAGGTCCAATGTTCAAGCAGTTTTTACTTTATTGTGGGATTTCATAGCTTTCCTCTCCATTCTCTATGCCCTCCACTCCTTCTCTCTCCTAATATCCAGTGAGAAACATGGGTGTCACTCACAGCACTCATTGGAACTTCATTCATTCATTCACAATAAGGCTATTTCCAGATGGAGGCTATTACAAATGGCCCGGGGAAGGGTAAGGAAAAAGAAAAAAACACCTGCTGAAACCCATCAGAATGGGGCAGGAAATGAAAAGTGGTTACTCACAGCAAAGACTGCATTAGAAAAAATCTGAAGAAAGGAGAGGCAAGATCCAGGATAAGGTACCAGAAGGTATGACCAAGGGTGTCCTGAGGAATCATCGCAAATGTATTTGAAAGACACAAGACTTTCCACTTCCCCCATGCCTTATCCTGCCCACCCCCAACACAGAAAATGTAACCAGGACTCCTAATATTTTTTGCTATTAACTCATAAGATTTCTATACTTGTGTATCAAATGTCCTAAGATAAGTCTTAATTTTTGGTGACCAAATCAGACAGAGGCACTGGGTTGGGACAAGCCCTCCTACTAGTATTTCATAATCAATTCAGACACCAGGAGTAAGTAAGACACAGGAGGGCATGTCTGAGGGCCCGGGCACTCTAAGACAGTGGCTCTAAACCTTGATTAGAATGTTAGCTCATTTGAAGACTATAACAGAAGAATGACTGCATGTGATGTCACAGGGTTCACAGAGACTCTTCTAAACTTTACCTTCCAAGTCATAAGAGGCATCTCTCTGCATCAATTTCCAGCCTTCCTTCCCAACAGCACTGGGAACATCTACAATATGGCCATTAAACTGGCTGTATCCAGACCCTAGAATGGCTTTTACAAAGCAGTTTTGTTTTTCACCCATTGCTGTGAGGTTTTTTTGTTGTTGTTTGTCTGTCTTAAAAGCTGAGTTAGATAATGGAACTGTCTTGTTTTAGTTACTCATTATGTATTTAAAGTGCTGTGCCTAGTTTTTACCTCAACCTAGAGGCCCAGAAGCCAAAGTACATTATGGAACACAGCCAACAAAAATTTGTACCATGTAATGAAGTTAGGTCAAGGAAAAATTTTGATCCTAAATAAATCCTTTTATGCCACTTTAAGCTGACTAGTCTGTTGCTCTTTCAGAGAGTTAGGAGATGGCTACAGGATTCCATCAGTGTTAAGGGCCAGAAGCTCCTCTAGCTATCCTTGCCTGGGATTGCCGCACATTCTCTCACATCTGAAATGTGACAGACCCCAAACGAGTAAATGGATAGCACATAGCAAGGTGCCAGGCATAGAGCAAGCACTCAATGTAGAAGGAATCATTTTAGCTGGGCATTCTACCAGGCAAAATAGTGCAATGTGTAAATCACAGTTTGTTTTTTTCAAAGATTTTATTTATTTATTTTTAGAGAGAGAAGAAGGGCAGGAGAAAGAAAGGGAGAGAAACATTAATGCGTGGTTGCCTCTCACATGCCCCCTACTGGGGACCTGACCTGCAACCCAGGCATATGCCCTGACTGGGAATTGAACCCATGAGCCTTCGGTTGGTAGGCTGGCACTCAATCCACTGAGCCACGCCAGCCAGGCTAAATCACAGGTTTTATATCTTCTAATAATCCCCTCTACTCTTCTGAGGCTTATACTATTACCCCATTACATCCTCCCTTCCCTTGAACCTGCACAATTGCCATGTGCCAACCTCCAGATCATTCCTCAGTCACTAAAGTCTATTGTATCTAGCCCATTGTATTCATTCCCAGCCCAGCTTTTAATCCTGGGTCACTTAAATATCCATCTAAATGACCACCTGACATCCTAGTTTGACAAGTGTCTTGACCACTCCAGTTTAGAAATCTTAACATTCCAAATTTAGTGAAACAAGCACCCCTGAAATTCTCCAAATGGCCCTGGCCAGTGTGGCCCAGTTGGTTGGAGCGTCGTCCTGTAACTGAAGGGTTGCAGGTTTGATTCCCAGTCAGGGCACATGCCTAGGTTGTATGTTCTACCCCAGGCCTGGGTATGGACGATCCCTGGTCTGGGTGTGTATGGAGGCAACCAATCGATGTTTCTCACATTGATGCTTTTCTTTCCCTTCCTCTCTTTCTGAAAGCAATGATAAAGTATCCTTGGATGAGGATTAAAAAAAAAAGAAAAGATTTCTCTGAATCTATTTTTGGCTCGCAAGCAGAGCCATCAGGTTAGCATATTAATACTCTATCAGAACCAAAATGTGGCACAAGCAATGCAACATCAGTTGAAAAGGGCAACATTTTGTGGACTAATGTCCATAAGACGGCGACAAGCCTTGAAATACTTCCTGGCAGTGAAGGAAACAAAAATCTCCAGAAATTTGGCGGTAGATGCCTAAACTGGCAGGAGAATAATGACTGTAATATATGTAATAATTACATTGATGCGCTTTAAAAATGCTGCTCACCTCAGTGAATGTGGAAATAAAATTAACAATGTTAGAAGCGAATAAACAGTTTATATCAAAACTAAAATATTTTTGTCTTGTTAGTACTATCAGATTGTAATGTTGATAGAAGTATCCTATGACCAAATTTCTGATGGGAGGAGTACACCTAACATATCCAAAAAGTGTGGTATTTTTGGGTGAATTGAATAATGCTGGGTTTCCACTGTTTCCTTTCCGTTCACTAAACTGCAAAATCTGGATGAAGTTTTTTTGGAGTTTTAAGAGTGAAAACCCCACTCTTATGTTGGACCTATGTAATTGGCAAGACTACTGCTTTACATATCACATAATGAAAGTGAGCTATAAACAAAAAAATCTCACTATCAATAATACATACCTAAAACTACAATAGCTGAGACTCACAATGCCATCAAGAACTCTGCAATATTATTGTTGTCTTATTATCACTGGATCATAAAATTGAGAGTAACAATCCCTGAAAGGAAATAGGCCACCAATACCACTAATACAAACTGTGGACAATTAAGTACTAGTGAATTTCCACAATCACTGCTTATTGTCCGTGGGAATGCAGAAAAGTCACGGGTACAGTGTAAACGGATGAGTAAGACACCGAAGGAACTGGTAAATGACCTTTCTTGTTTATACCTTTAAAAAACAAGAAAACCCAAAGTACTGGGCCTGAAACCCCTGAGTACTCATTGAAATTATTTAAGTGTCTAATAATAAAAGATTCTTAACAATCTTACAATAGATTAGTGACTCAGAATGGAGGAATCAGATGGTGACACTTCTGGAAAATTGAAGAGCAGTATCTGTTGTGTAGTTATTTGGTAAAGGGTGCTATCATGTGGACAAATTAGGTACTACATAATTTAGTCACCACAAGATGGTGCCAAATTACTACCAATCTCAGTATTTCTGACTATGTAGCAGAGGTATTAAACAGCACTGCTGATGGAACTAGTTTCCTACGTTCCTGTGAACTTCAAACTCTCTATATTCCCAAAGGGCAATGATGTATGTACCAATTAGGTAGCATAAAATTCTCAATTAGCTCCAGTTTACCTGCAGTTCACTGACAAATCTGGAAAGGCCTGATACATTACAACCTATCAATATGCTGCACCATTACCATAGATTTAATAGGCAATGGAACTAATAATAAAACAATGGCCAAAAGACAATATTGGAGTTAATAGAATCAGGCATATATTTATGATTAAATTTACCCATATATACTTTGGCCTATCAAAGTTCCTTCAGTTCAAAAATCAGAATGCAAATTCATCACTTGCTAAATAGCAAGACACTGTGGACAAATTTAGTACAAAAATATCAAATAATTATATAACTCTGAAATAGTGCAAAATCTAAAATTTAGAAATATGCCAGGATACATACTCATCAATACAGGGATAGAAAAGTGTACAAAATATTGCCCCATGAAATGCCTTTATTACTCTTTATTACTTAAGCATGGGTTCCCAATGCTGCTAGTGCACTATTAGGAGGAATTTTCTTCTAATTATCTAATAATTTTATAAGGGACAATGCTATGAGGACAGATTATTATATAAGATCCAAGGTAATGGACCTTTTATGTCCAAATACACCACCAAATTTCATGACTTGTGAAAGATATGGGCAGTGGGACCTAGTTAATGTTGCCAAAAATTCAGATGAAAATCACTCTCTCCAAAAGCACATAGCTTCCTAAGGATATGGAAGTCTTATTGTATTGGCATAGAGTCAAGGGATCCTAATGAAATTCAAATGGAAAATACCCTGAGAAGTTGGCAGGTAATGACACCCCTAAAGGGGCAACACAGAGTGGGCAAATGGAGAATGCCATAAATTTATACTGTTCCTTGTAAGCCTCTAGGCTGTGCCAATAAATAAATGGTAGGTGACTGAAGTTATAAGTATATAACGTTAGTAACATGACAATGTAAAGGCATAATCATGAAAAAGTATAGCTTTCCAAGCTTGCAGTATTATAAAGTATCCAATTACAAGGCCAAATTTCCCACAAAAAATTGATAGCCAATAGCATCATTGCACTACAGATTTCAATTAATGGCTTAATATTTCCAAAAATGGGAGCCAATCCTGTAATTTTGTTGGGCAACTTGATTGTATTGCCTATTTACACAGGATGGAGATAGCCCAACTAGTAATAGATGGACCTCTAAGTGAAATTAAACATTGCACCTAAAAACATAGTGACTGGTACATCACTATGTAAGTATGTATGTGAGTATGAATATATAGTTCCTAGAATCAAAGGCCTTAGAACGCAATGTTTTTAAATAAGTAGCAAAATCCCACTAAAATTTTACTAGGCCTAAACTTTGGAACAAAAGGCACTGCACCAGATTTCCAAAGCTTTCTTTCCTTGACCTATTTTAATATGTAGTTGATGGTGCGATGTGAACCACGAATTGCAAAGGAAGCTTTCAGGGCACTTTAAAAAAAACTAAGTACACTAAGCGCACCTCACCCAAAGGACAAATAACTCAATATAGAATACTGTATACAAGATGCACTGTCCATTCTGGCTGTCAGTAACCAAAGATTACCTTTATCAATGTTTGAGGGCATCACAAAGCTCTTTGGGATAAGGGTTCCACAAAGAAAAAGCATTAGGCTCTTTCCTCTTCCAGATGAAACAGCTTTTGTTCTCTTCATATGAAACCCATTCAGAAGTATTCTGAGGTCAATACCTTCAACCATCCTTCTGGCTAAGAACCATCTCACTACATCCTTTACCACATGCTCTGGTCCTAACATAAGATACGGGTTTCCTTAAATTGTTTATTTTGGGGTTCCATCTACGATCTCCCAACTCTAGCATATACACTTGACTACTGCATTTAGTTAAAAGGCAATATGGCAGTAAGTCCCTGAGATGAACACCGAGAGTACAGCATAGCAGAATCTCTCTGGACAGCCTCCTAGTCCTGATAAACAGAAGCCAGTGAAAAGTATCGCTAAGCCAAAGATATGTCAACCCAAAGACCAGCTGGAATTTCACCAATATACATGATAGTAAACTCCTAAGGGGACCCAGGAACATGCTTATATGGTATACTATTCACTGGGGAACAAGTGTTGCTTGTCGTTTCCTATTGTCTTACGAGGCATTCTCATTTTCTTTGAAGAATACTAGCTTCCTGTATTAAGTGAACATAGTTCCAGTATCAACTAAAACTACTTCTCTCTCTCTCTCTCTCTCTTTTTCTACATGCACGCACACACACACACACATACACACACACACATATATATATTTGCTTATGCTATTACAGTTATCCCAATTTATCCCCCTGTGCCCACCTCTACCCAACCCATCCCCCACCCCCATAGTCAATCCCCTCATTGTTACCCATGTCCACGGGTCATGCATGTATATCTTTTGGATAATCCCTTCACCTTCTTTCAATCAGTCCCCACCTCCACCCTCCCCTCTTACAGCTGCCACTCTGTTCCATGTTTCTATGCCTCTGATTTTATTTTTCTCGTTAGTTTACTTTGTTTATTAGATTCCACCTATAAGTGAGATCGTACTGTATTTATCTTTCACTGAGTAGCTTATTTCACTTAGCATAATAGTCTCCAGGTCCATCCATTCTCTCACAAAAGGTAAAACTTTTTTTCTTTTTTACTGTGGCATAGTATTCCATTATATAAGTCTACCATAGTTTTTTTATTCACTCATCTGCTGCTGGGAACTTAGGCTGTTTCCAGATCTTGGCTATTGTAAGTAACGTTGCTATTAACATGGGTGCACATATTCTTTTGAATTGGTGTTTCAAGATTCTTAAGATATATTCCCAGAAGTGGAATTGCTGGGTCAAACCGCAGTTCCATTTTCAATTTTTTGAGGAAACTCCATAATGTTTTCCACAGTCATTGCACCAGCCTGCACTCCCACCAAGAGTGCACTAGGGTTCCCCTTTTCCACACCCTTGCCAGCACTTGTTGTCTATTGACTTATTAATGATGGGCATTTTGGCAGGTGTGAGGTAATATCTCGTTGTGGTTTTAATTTGCATCTCTTTGATGGCTACTGATTTGAGCATTTTTTCATATATTTATGGGCCATCTGTATGTCTTCTTTGGAGAGGTGTCTCCTCAGGTCCTTTGCCCATCTTATACTTGGATCATTTTTATTCCTAATGTTGACCCTTACAAGTTTTTTATATATTTTAGAAATTAACCACTTATCCAGTGTATCATTGGCAAATATATTCTTCCATACAGTGGGTTCCCTTTCAATCTTGATGATGGTTTCTTTAGCTGTGCAGAAGCTTTTTAATTTGATGTAGTCCCATTTGTTTATTTTTTTCCTTTGTTTCCCTTGCCCTAGAAGATATATCAGCAAAAAAATTGCTTCAAAGTGTATCTGAAATTTTACTGCCTTTGTTTTCCTCTAGAATTTTTATGGTATGGCCTACCAACTCTGTGGCTCTGTAGGGCGAGGGCTCAGAAAGTGTACAATGACCTCTGCTCGCCGTTCTGTCTGGGAGAAAGCTGTTTCCTAGCTCTCACCTTGATGCCAGACACTTCAGTTCCTCCCTATATGCACTGGTACCCTTCAAGCTGCTACTCTGATGCTGGAGCTCAGAGGGAATGAGTCTGAGTAAGTCCGTGTATAGGTTCTGGAAGAGGAACTGCTTGGGACTCCAGCACTTCTTTCACTGACTAAATCCCTGCTGATTTTTGCAGCCAGACGTTATGGGGATTTATCGTCCTAGCACTGGAACCCTGGGCTGGGGGGCCTGGTGTGGGGCTGGGACTCTTCACTCCCAAGATATCCCTCCCAAATTTTTATGCACCACACGTAGATGTGGGACCAACCTGTTCTGCATCTCTGCCCCTCTTACCAGTCTGGATAGATGTGGTATCTTTAATTCCGTAGTCAGACTTCCATACGACTCAATTTCTGATGATTCTGAGTGATGCTTGTCCTATATTTTAGTTGTAATTTTGATGTGGTCGTGCAATGAGACAAGCCATATTTACCTATGCTGCCATGTTGACTGGAAGTCTGTCTTGGATTTTTTTTTTAATTGGGGTTGCTTTCTAGTTCCATGGCATTATGATCTAAAAACAAACAAACAAACAAAACACCTTGATATGATTTAAATTTTGAATTTGTTAAGACTTATTTTGTGTCCTAACACGTGGTCTATCTTTGAAATTGATCCATGTGCACTTAAGAATGTGTATTCTGCTGCTTTGGTAGGGCATGTTCTGTAAATATCAATTAAATTCATTTGATTTAGTGTGTCATTTAAGGTCACTCTTTCCCTGTTGATTTTTTGTCTATTGGTGACAATGGGGTGTTGTTAAAATCCCCTACTATGACTGTATTGCTGTCAGTCTTTTCCTTAAATTCCACCAAAATTTTCTTTATATATTTAGGTGCTCTTAGCTTGGGTGCATATATCCTTACAAGGGTTATATCCTCTGGTTGGATTGATCCCTTTAATATTATGTAGTGACCTTCTTTGTCTCTTGTTATGGTCTTTGTTTTGAAGTCTATTTTGTGAGATACAAGTATTGCTACCCCTGCTTTTTATTTGTCTCCATTTGCATGGAATATTTTTTCCATCCCTTCACTTTTAGTCTTTGTAAATCTTCTGTTCTGAGATGGATCTCTTGTAGACGGCATATATATGGGTCATGTTTTCTTATCCATTCAGCTACCCTATGTCTTTTGATTGAAGCATTAGTCCATTCACATTTAAGGTTATTATTTTTAGGTACTTATTCATTGCCATTGTTTCTTTATACCTAATTTCCTGTCTTTCTCTATATCTTTTTCTTCTTCTTTTAAAGCTTTCTTTTTTTAAAAGATTTTATTTATTTATTTTTAGAGAGGGGAGGAGGAAGAAAGAGAGGGAGAGAAACATCAATGTGTGGTTGCCTCTCACGTGCCCCCTACTGGAGACCTGGCCTGCAACCCAAGAATGTGCTCTGACTGGGAACTGGACCAGCAACGCTTTGGTTTGCAGGCCAGTGCTCAATCCACTGAGCCATATGAGCCAGGGCTATTTCTTCTTCTTAAAGAAGTTTCTTTAATATTTTTCGCAATACTGGTTTGGTGGTAATGAACTTTTTTATCCTCATCTTCAAGTGTAAAATGTGATCAAAGTGATTAAAGTCAAGTTACTAAAACAGATGGCTTGCAATCTAATGTCTGTAGTTACATTTGTTGTTAAAATGTCTTGTATTTACCAGAGAATAAGATTCTTTCAGGCATGTGAAATCCACAAAAAGTCTTTAAGATTTTAATACACCTGATTCCCCACCCCTCTCCCATCAACTCCCAAAGTGGACACAGTGGTAGGTACTCAGGAAACACCAGAGGACACAGGCTGGCCTGTTAGTCCCATAAGGGCATGAGAAGCCAGGCAAAGGGTGGAGAGGATGGTTGGATACAATAATGGAGGCATCTCAAGTTGAGACTTTTGTATGAAGATGATGGTCCAATAAACTCCATTTTATTTTTTTTATTGTTTTTTTCTTTTTTCCCTTTTTTCCTTTTTTTTTTCTCATTTCCAAGAACTCCATTTTCAACATATTAAGCAGTTTGGAAGTAAAACAGGGACATGGCAAGTGAATAATTCTTTTGAAAGCATTGCTATTAACTATAATGCCTGCTAGACAGGGCTGAGTATTAATAGAGCTGCAATCATCCTTGACTTCGGAGGGGGGCACTTGATAGGTCACAAAATCCTGTGTTCCCTGATTCCTGCAGGATATGTACACTTCCCTCCATGCTGCCCCAATACCTCCTCTGCTGCACCCCATTAGCTTGACATCACATCCCCATACCACAGGAAACCACCCCTCCCTACTGCTTTGGTGGCCTAAATGACAGCCTGAAGTGGTCCATCTCCCAGTGCTTGAACTCATCCAAAGCATACACAATCACTGTCCCCCAAAATACACAGAAACAGGACTGGCATTAAGGGGACAGAGGTGAGGTTGGGCCTTGCCAAGGAGATTGGGTGATGTGAAGATGGCCACTGTGATCACATTTCTTCTTGGACTGATGCTTGATTTCTTCAAAGCACTATGCAGTCTTGTCTTCTTTTAAACATATTCCAGATGGACCCTCCATTCCTTTCCCTCTTCCGCTGTTCCCACAAACCCTCAGGCCCTCGCCCTTATGTATTTCCCCTACCCAATAACTCTCAAATAGAATTCCTAATAGCATCAAGCTGTGTGACAGAAAATATTGACCTGCTATTAGCTACCCCAGGCAATCATATGTTCAGCTCTAATATTCTATTGAGTATGTACTTGTGTTCCTTCCCTCAAACTACAGACACTTTTACCTTGAGGCTCAGGAGGGGAAACCCAGGACAGTTCTGGTGATAGCAGTGGCCCCAAAGGACTTGGGATACTTCCCTTCTTCTGAGATTCACCAGCTCTTCTGAAACAGCAACAGTGGTCAACCATGGGAAAGCCTAATAACGTCAAATGAGCCCTTGTCCTACCACCTTGCTTCTTGGACCTGAAGGCACCTTCCAGATTCTGCCTAAAGCTATCTTATGGTTTGGTGTGAGGGTCATTAGGCATCCAGCAACAGGGTAAATATAAGTGATTCTAATTCCTGTTATTTGTCATTCCTCAGGGGCCAGGGTGAAACAATGTGACTTTTTGGACAGACTAACCTAATTCTGAGGCACTGTGAAATGAAAGGTCACTGGTGATGTGAACATTTATTTACTCAAGAGCCAAGCTGCTACTAAACTAGAGCTGAGTCACCTGGAGTTAAAGCCTCACAGACAGAAAAGCAGGGAGGCAAGACACAGAGCATAAGCCAGAGTCCAATACAGAAGCCTTCAACAAGTAAGGCCAGCACACACAACCACCTTTTAAGAGGTAAAAAGACAAGTCAAAATGAGACAGTTGAAAGGATGGATAAAGACACTAACGGGCACGTAACTCATTCTTAAGATGCCATAAAGCCCCTCATTTCTCTGGCTTCAGACATGGACCCCAAAAAAGTAGCATATAGAAACACCTTGTATCATACCACAAACTATAGCCGAGTCACTGACGGTCCCAAGATCCCAGGACACCATAATTCCCAACTCCAACACATTTATATTCCAAAAGGACAAATAATGCACACACTCCCTCCCATCAACTTTGCTGATAGTTTTATGAGGATTTCTTTATTGTATAAGCATGCTAGCTTTTCTAGGCAGGTGGTTAAACTCTGAATATGGAGAAAAAGGTGAGAAGGAAGATTACTTTTTAAAAATTAAAGAGAATATTAGACTCAAATTAGATTGATGGAAGGGGTTACGAAGGGATGATAACTACATGTGCCAGAGGTAGAAGAGTAAACAGGAATACCCGAGGAGCCTTGTATGTAGGGGCTAAGAGTTTGGACCTGGATATAAATTCCAGCTCTACACATGACTTGCTGTGTAACCTTTGACAAGTCACCTAGACTGCATAAGCTGCAATTTCCACATCTGTAAAATGTGGATAATTATACTCACAGAACCTAAAGGAAAGGATTATTGTCAGTATTAAATCCTTTCGTATATGAGTTGTACCTGACACATAGTAACTATTCAGTAAGTATTAGCTACTTCTGAATCTGGGGCCCAGCATCCTGGATCTATCAGTCATTGTGTTTTGCTCTTCTTACTAGGGCCATAATTGCCAGGTAAGAAACCGAACTCTAGTCTATAGCCATGCCACCCTGAATGCGCCCGATCTCGTCTGATCTAACATTAGACAGTGGATAAACAAAATGTGTATATAAACAGATACTAATGTATGTGGTATATGAACAAAATGTGATAACATTAATACACTAAATCAATAAGCAAAATGTGGTATATACACATAATAAAATATAATTTGGCCATCAAAAAAAAAGTAGTTCTGGCACATGCAACAACTTTGATGAACCTTGAAGATTTGCTAAGTGAAATAAGCCAGTCACCAAAGGACAAATATTGTATTGCTCCAATTGTGTGAGGTACCTAGAATAGTCCAATTCAGACACTGAAAATATATTACAGGTTACCAGCGGATGGGGAGAGGGGAATGTGACAAATGTACCACAGTAACTGAGCAGACACTTCTCTAAGGAGGACATACAGAGGACCCATAGGCATATGAAAGGATGCTGAACATCACTAGCCATCAGAGAGATGCAAATTAAAACCACAACAAAATATCACCTCACACCTGTCAGAATGGCCATCATAAACAAATCAACAAACAACCAGTGCTGGCGAGGATGTGGAGAAAAGGGAACCCTAGTGCACTGTTGGTGGGAATGCAGACTGGTGCAGCCAGTGCAAAACATTATGGAGCTTCCTCAAAAAATTAAAAATGGATCTGCCTTTTGACCTAGCTATCCTACTTCTGGGAATATATCTGAAGAATCTCAAAACACCAATTCAAAAGAATATATGCACCCCTATGTTCATAGCAGCGCTGTTTACAATAGCTAAGATCTGCAAACTGCCCAAGTGCCCATCAGTAGGTGAGTGGATAAAGTAGCTGTGCTACATTACACAATGGACTACTATGTGGCCATTGAAAAGAAGGATGGACCTGTAGATTATTATGCTAAGTGAAATTAATTCAATCAGTGAAAGACAAATACCATATGATTTCACCTATATGTAGAATCTAATGAACAAAATAAACTAACAAACCCAATAGAAACAGAGGCATGGATATATGGGACAGCTGTCAGAGGGCTGTCAGAGGATACCCTTTTCTTTAAAAAAAAAAAAAAAGTACATTTGTTTCCTAAAACTTGTTCCCAGTGAGATATTTTTCTTTAGTGATACAGAAGTTCTTTTTCAATATTAACCTATCACTCACAGTTAAAATATCTTATATTTTACTTTTTAATGGTGTTACTGTCACATTCTAGGCTACTAAAAGCAGGTACTCATATTTTTCAATTACAAATACTTAATGCAATTCTCTCTACTTGGACAACTTCAAGGACTGTAAAAATCCTTTGGTGGCCCATTGGAGCTAACTTCCAGCAACTGTACCTAAGGAGCAAGACAAAGCAAAACATGTTGCTACCTCTAAACTGACTAAAGTAATTCTGTAGGTACAATTAGAAAATGAGATATTGTCTTCTAACAAACTATAACCACTGATATTTATTACCACAATCTCCTCTCTAAATACTTCCAAATGCATATTTCCACTCACGTCTGCTGCCAGGAACATGTCCACACTAACAATCTTTTGTTAGGCTCTTTTTCATGAGAGCAAACCATGCTTCAGGGCTCGAAGAGAATGCATTGCAGTCTACAGCCATACCACCCTGAACGCGCCTGATCTTGTCTGATTTCATAAACTAAGCAGAGTGGGGCCTGGTTAGTATTTGGATGGGAGAGTTCATTGCAGCTTCTGCGACTAAAAATTACAGTTGGTAAGGAAATGATGAGTCAACTGTGCAAAGTTACAAGGGTATTCACTATAGCTGACATATAATGAGAGGTAAATAATCTTAATACCAGTTTCTTAATTTACTACAAAAAACATACCCATCAATGTAACCATGTAACAGGGTGTAGGCTTAACGGGGTGTAGGCTGAGAGGCCCCAGGGCCCCCTATATGCCTAGCTTGGTGGGCTGGGAAAAACCCAGCACAGGGGATTGAGAGTTATTTTGCCTATCAGTAACAGCAGGCTAGCCAGGAAGATGGGCGTGACTTTGACCCATGATGTAGCTGGGAGGCAGTTCCACCCCCTTCCAGCACCACACCACGGGGCCACACTTGCCTGGACTAACAATGGCAGCTAAGAAAGGCAGAAGAAATCATA
This sequence comes from Mormoops blainvillei, assembly GCA_004026545.1. Classification (NCBI taxonomy): domain Eukaryota; kingdom Metazoa; phylum Chordata; class Mammalia; order Chiroptera; family Mormoopidae; genus Mormoops; species Mormoops blainvillei. The sequence goes on from PVJD01007494.1 coordinate 83,466, forward strand.
CTACCAGCAGGTGTAGCCAATAGTGGGAGGAGTCGGAAATGGTGTTATGGAAGAAGATCGATGCCCGGATTTAAACCCAGGTCCAGCAGCCAAGAGGGAGCTTAAACATTCGGATTTGGGAGTGGAGAGGGGATGCCCTTGACCATGCGTCTTGGGAAGCAGGAAAGCAAGATATTGCAGCCGTGGGAGCTCTCTCTTACCCGTCTGAAAGAATGCAGAAGGACTCCCACTGGATCACCATGAGGATGCAGTTTTGGATTAAGAACGGAAGCCTAGCTGAGCTATGGACTTATATTTCTTTTCCTGAGATACGATACCCTTGACTGGCC
>PVJD01007495.1:0-83745 GCA_004026545.1 Mormoops blainvillei
CGTGAGGTGTGTGCTGGCCTGGACCAGAGGGGCCCTGAGAACCGGGGGCGCCTGTCCTGCCACTGCCCCCCCGGCTGTGGCCTTCTTCCAGTCACCTGCCTTCTCTGAGCCTCGGTTTCCCCAGCTGTAACGTGAGGAGCTTTGGGCACCCCCGGAGGGTTCAGCTGCCACAGCCCCCTTCGTCTGATGGCTTCACCACTTTTTTTCTTACAGGAAGACCATCTATGGCCCCAACGTGATCAGTGTACCCGTCAAGTCCTACTCCCAGCTGCTGGTGGATGAGGTAGGGCTGTCTGCAAGCCTTGTCAGGGCCGCTTCACAGTGGCAGACGAGACTAGCCGTCCCCTTCTCCACAGCAGAGGCACCTCAGACCCAGCCCCTATCAGCTCAGGGCCAGGAATCGGGGCGTCTTGGCCAGGCTGGAGAGTAGAGGCCAAGAGCTGAACCCCGAACCCGGGCCCCCACTCTCTGGGGATGCGGATCCTTTCCGTGCGTGACCCTCTTTGTTCTCCACGAGTGGGGACTAGGAGTGCGGACTCTGTTCACATGTAAGGAACCGGAGCTTCAGAGAGGGGACATGGCATGGCCAGGGTCACACAGGGACAAGGAAGCCAGTGACCCTGACACATCCTGAGGGCACTGCCGCCAACCCACCCCCTGAGCCCGCGGCAGATGCCTGTGAAAGGCAGAGTGGACTAGGGGTCCGGACTGACGTAAACCCTAGTTGGCCACTTGAAAACTCTGGTTTGAGGCAAGTGACTTAACCCTCCTGTGCCTCAGTTTCCTCATCTGTAAAATGGAGCTGATGGTAGCCTCCACCTGGTGGAATTGTCATCACCGTCATATGACTCTTAGGTGAAGTGCTTCTCCGGCGCCTGGCATGTGAATGCCCATGTCCTCCGTAGAGTGAAGAAACTGGGGGCTCGAGGGACACCTGGATGGGACTGACTGGGAGAGGGGCTGTGCTGTAGCCCCATGGCCGCTGCAGGGCGCTCTGCTTCCTATGGTTGGGCCGCCTTGGGGACCGAGGGTCCTGACACTGCCTCCAACCCTTCCCCCAGGCTCTGAACCCCTACTATGGGTTCCAGGCCTTCAGCATCGGGCTGTGGCTGGCTGACCACTACTACTGGTATGCTCTGTGCATCTTCTTCATCTCCTCCCTCTCCATCTGCCTGTCACTGTACAGGACCAGAAAGGTGGGTGGTGTCAGGTGGGTGGGACTGAGCTGGGGAGCCCCCATGGGGGCCTCCACCCACCCACTCCCTGCTTGTCCCCCTGCTCACAGCAAAGCCAGACCCTGAGGGACATGGTCAAGCTGTCCGCGCGGGTGTGTGTGTGCCGGCCTGGGGGAGGTGAGAGCTGGGGAAGAGAGAGAGGCTGGGGGAGGCGGCTGGGGGGCTCCGGGCCATGCTGAGCCTTTCGTCTGCCCACAGAGGAGGAATGGGTGGACTCCAGCGAGCTCGTGCCCGGAGACTGCTTGGTGCTGCCCAAAGAGGGCGGACTGATGCCCTGTGACGCCGCCCTGGTGGCCGGCGAGTGCATGGTCAACGAGAGCGCTCTGACAGGTCAGCCTAAGCCCCCGGCCCAGCCTCCCGCATGTCATGCCCTGTACCAAGTCCCTCGGCCTGGCATCAGAACTGGTAGCTTGAGTTTTCTTTTCCTCCCGCTCTCAGCTAACCATCCTGGCTTCGGCACTCACCACTTCTGCACGCCTCAGATGCTCTGGAAGAGATTGCTACTCTGCCAGGCAGCAGTGGTTAAGCCCCCTCATGTCAATGTCTTTATTGGTTTGAATTATAAAAATAATACAACTTGTTATGAGAGAATTCCAACAGAAGGAGAAAGTTTGCCCCAGCCTCCGCCCCCTACTGTGCGCATGTGTGTGCGTGCACACTCCAGACTTCCCACGAGACAGCTGCTGGTCACTAACTGGCTGGCACACACCCTTCCAGAACCGTGTGGCTGCATGTTAGGTCTTTGCCCTCCCTGAACCTCAGTGTCCTTTGTAAGTTGGGGGCAGTTATTTTTTTCACACGATTATGGAAGTTAAGGAGACCTAGGGTTGCCCTGGCTGGTGTAGCCCAGTGGATTGAGTGCCGGCCTGCAAACTGAGAGGTCACCGGTTCAATTCCCAGTCAGGGCACATGCCTGGGTTGCAAACCAGATCCCCAGTAGAGGGGGTGCTAGAGGCAACCTATCGATGTTTCTTTCCCACATGGATGTTTCCCTCTCTTTCTCCCTTCCTTTCTCTAAAAAATAAATAATCTTAAAAAAAATAGTGAGACCCAGGGCTGATGACACAACTCTGGGTATCACTGTTGGCCTTGCTGGCGGGATGGGCGGGCACGGAGGCCCTTGGGGTCCTCACACCACATCCCTTCCAGGGGAGAGTGTTCCAGTGCTGAAGACAGCCCTGCCGGAGGGGCCAGGGCCCTACTGCCCAGAGACCCACAGGCGGCACACACTGTTCTGCGGGACCCTCGTCTTGCAGGCCCGGGCCTTCATAGGACCCCACGTCCTGGCAGTGGTGACCCGAACAGGTAGGAGTCAGGGAAGCAGGGAGGGATGCTGGACCCAGCACCTAGAAGAGAGGTGACATGGGACGGGTGGGACCCATCTTTGCCACTGCCCTACTTGGGGTTGGCTGAAGTGGGCAGGGAAGTGGCAAGCAGGAAGGAGCCCACCCCCTAGGAAGGGAGCCGTACTATACAGGAGGCCTCCTTACCCTGGTCTCAGTTACCTGCAGTGAGCTGCAGCCTGAGGATATTGAATGGAAAATCCCAGAAAGAAACAGTTCATTAGTTTTTAATGGCACGCTGCTCTGAGTATCACACCATCCCACTCTGTCTCACTAGAGATGTGAGTCGTCCCCGTATCTAGTATATTCATGCTGCGGGTTCTGCCCACTCATTAGTCACTTAGTAGCTGACTCGGTTATCAGATTGACTGTCAAGATATCACGGGGCTTGTGTTCGGGTCGCCCTTATTTTACTTAATAATGACCTCAAAACGCAAGAGTAGTGATGCTGGCGACTCGAATGTGCCGAAGAGAAGCTCTGAGGTGCTCCTATTAACTGGAAAGGTCTATGCCTGCAGAAAGACCCAGTGTATCTAGGATTCGGTACTGCCCGTGGCTTCAGGCATCCACGGTGGCCTTGGAACTGTCCCCCTTGGGTAAAGGGGACTACTGTACAACTCCAGCGGGTTCTTGCCACGTGGGAAGGGGACCAAGTGTCACCAGACCTGACTTACTCGTTGAGTTTTTAATAAACCCTGTGAGTTGGATAAGCCCCGTGGGCTGTCCTGTGTGACCCCGGAGTGGGTGATTTTTAACCCCAGAGCAGTATGTCTTCCAATGACAGAGGTGCAAGTGGGTTGGGAAGGGGTTGGAAGACCCACCTTTTTTTTAAAGATTTTATTTATTTTTAGAGAGGGGAAGGGAGAGAGAAAAAGGGAGAGAGACATCGATGTGTCTATTGCTTCTCGTATGCGCCCTGATCAGGGACTGAACCTGTAACCCAGGCACATGCCCAGACCGGGAATCAAACTGGCGACCTTTCACTTTTCCTGACAATGCCCAACAAACTCAGCCACACCGGTCGGGGCGGGAAGACTTACCTTGACCTTCAGCGCCCCCTGCCTCGGCTTCCCTGCCTCTTCACAGGGTTCTGCACAGCTAAAGGGGGGCTGGTGAGCTCCATCCTGCATCCCCGGCCAATCACCTTCAAGTTCTACAAACACAGCGTGAAATTTGTGGCTGCCCTTTCTGTCCTGGGTGAGTGTACCCTGTACCCCGCCCTGCCATGGTCCCCAAGGCTCCATCCCAAATCCCACTGAGTCCTTTGCTGTCTCCCCAGCTCTCATCGGCACCATCTACAGCATCTTCATCCTCCACCGAAACCGGGTAAGTAAGCCCTGGGGGCCAGTAGGGGCTGCCAGCAGGAGCCTGGGGCCCAGACAGCCTGGCTCCTGGTCTTCATGGTGCCCCCTGCCCTGACAGGTGCCTGTGAATGAAATTGTGATCCGGGCTCTGGACCTGGTGACGGTGGTGGTGCCGCCTGCCCTGCCAGCCGCCATGACCGTGTGCACGCTCTACGCCCAAAGCCGGCTGCGGAGCCAGGGCATCTTCTGCATCCACCCGCTTCGCATCAACCTGGCGGGCAAGCTCCGGCTGGTGTGCTTCGACAAGGTGGGGGCTGTGGGCAGGGTTGGCATGGGGCGGGGCACAGGTTCCACGGCCAGGCCTCCACAACTGCGTTTTTCACTCAGCGCCATAGACTAAGGGCCTGCTGGATGCCAGGCACTGTTCTGGGGTGGGAACACTCAGAGGAACTGGCTCTCCCCCAGCTACGGCCCACTTCAGGCTCAGATGAAATGTCTGAAATCATTAACTCATTTGTTGGAGAGTCACTGAGGGCCTACTGTGTGCTCAGGGCTCCTGGAGACCCATCCATGATCCACACAGATGTCACCTTGGACATGGATGTGTGTGTGCCCGCACCCACCAGAACAAGTGAACGGGGGGAGCACAGAGAGCCACAGGTGGCGATGGGTTTTAGAAAGGAAGCAAATCGGGTCCGTGGTGGGTGGTACGTGGGGATCACTCCCTTAGAGAGACAGCAGCCAAGGGGGCTCCCCCAAGCAGGTCCCTGGGTGACCTCGGTGAGGGGTGAACCACACCGAGACGTAACAGGACCTGGGCCAGGGAGGTTAGGGAAGGAACCAGTGTGACTCCGTGAAGAAACAGACCATGTGCTTGGGGCCCAAGGAGCAGTGGGGAGGAGTTTAGATGTTACTCGGCAGAGGGGGCTGTGGAGAGTTTCCAATAGAAAGTTTGGTGGATGACCAGAGTCACAGAGCCCCCACGCTAGCAAAGCAGCCAGACATGTAACAGATGGATGTGTGGGAAACGCAGGCATTCTTTCATTCGTTCACTCATCCATTCATTTATTCAACAATTAAATTATGGGAGGTATGCGACCAGATCTTCTCCCTGAAGCACGGAGCGTGACCAGATCTCCCTGATACCGCAGTGAACAAATGATGGGGTCGCAAAGAGACCGTGGGTGGGAGCCCACAGCCAGGACCCCCCGACCCTACCATAGGGTTACGGAAGACTTCCTGGAAGAAATGATGCCAGACAAAGAAACAGCGGGGATTGGGGAGGGCCAGTTGGCAGAGGCACTGAATGTGCAAGAGCCTAGAGACAAGAGAAGACCTCTTCTGGCTCCAGCTCTGGCTCCTGGGGCTCCCGTGGGACCTGCTTGGCCTGGGGTGTGGGCGCCCAGCCCTCAGGGCACAGCTCATCCCAGGCCTCATCACTGGCCTGCCCCCTTGCCCCCGCAGACAGGCACCCTCACTGAGGATGGCTTGGATGTGATGGGTGTGGTGCCCCTGCAGGGGCAGGCCTTCCTGCCACTGGTCCCAGAGCCCCGCCGCCTGCCCATGGGGCCCCTGCTCCGAGCACTGGCCACCTGCCACGCCCTCAGCCGGCTCCAGGACACCCCAGTGGGCGACCCTATGGACCTCAAGATGGTGGAATCTACTGGCTGGGTGAGGAGGCCAAGCAGGTCAGCCCCCTGCCTCTGGGCAGCTGGGCCCTAGCTAAGCCCACCTGGTCTTCGTTCTAGGACTTCCAGGGTGGTCTCTATTATGCCCACTGTCAGTAGTACCGATGGCAAGGCCACGGGCTCGGCACCTACTGTGTGCCAGCACTCTCTTGTACAGCTCTGTTTCATGCACCCCTCCCTGTAGCCCTAGGAAGGAAGCTTAAAGCCTCCTTCACAGGGAGGAAACTGAGGCTGAAGGGGATTTGGAATAACTTGTCCAAGGTCACCCAGCGGCTTGTAAGTGGCAAAGCCAGAGTTTGAACTTGGGTCCACTTGACCCCAAAGCCCACATTCTTCTGTTGTATCCAGTCTCCCATTAAGGAAGTCTTTCATAAGTCTAACTTGACTCTCTCCTGCTGCCTCTCTCCATGGGCCAAGGATTGGCTGCCCCAGGCCAAGCCAGCGCCCAGACCCTGTGATGCCAACCTTCTCTACCTGCTTCCCAGGTCCTAGAAGAGGGGCTGGCTGCGGACTCGGCATTTGGGACCCAGGTCTTAGCAGTGATGAGACCTCCAGTCCAGGAGCCCGAGCGGCAGGGCATGGTGAGCCGAAGGGAAGCGTGTGGGATTAGGCGGGAGGGCGCCACGGGTCAGCCCCTCAGCTGCTCCTCCAACCCTGCAGGAGGAGCCCCTGGTGCCGGTCAGCGTCCTCGGCCGCTTCCCCTTCTCATCAGCCCTGCAGCGCATGAACGTGGTGGTGGCATGGCCAGGGGCCACTCAGCCTGAGGCCTATGTCAAGGGCTCCCCTGAGCTGGTGGCTGGCCTCTGCAGCCCCGAGACAGGTGAAGGGGGTGGGCCTAAGATCCACTGATCAGGCTCGACACAGATTGGGGTGGGTGCCCAGTCTCTGTCCCCACACCAGCCTTCTTATCCGAGTGACATCTGCCTCTGCCTGGCAGTGCCCTCCGACTTCGCCCAGGTACTGCAGAGTTACACCGCTGCTGGGTACCGTGTTGTGGCCCTCGCGGGCAAGCCCCTGCCTGTCACGCCCAGTCTGGAGGCAGCTCAGCAACTGACCAGGTGGGCAAATGCAGGCTTGCGAGCAGGCAGGGCCCAGAGCTGGGGGCGTGGAGGGCGCCTGTTCACTCCGTGACCTCTGACCCCCCCTGCAGGGACACCGTGGAGCAGCAGCTGAGCCTCCTGGGGCTGCTGGTCCTAAGGAATCTGCTGAAGCCCCAGACAACACCAGTAATCCAGGAGTTGCGGAGGACCCGCGTCCGCACAGTCATGGTGACAGGTATCAGCAGGGCCTGCCTAGGGCACACTGCCCCCTCCTGGGCAGAGAGAAGGTACCTAGCGGCACTTCCCAGGGCGTCTCTTGGGGCCCTGCTTCAGGCCAGGTCCTTGTCAGACATGTCACAGATCTTCACAGTGTCCCTCCCAAGTGGCCACTGTTGCCCTATCCAATGGATGAGGAGGTGAGGTTCAGAGTGGAATGACTTCCAAAGAGCCCAGGGGTGCGGTCGGACAGCCTGGGCTCCAGCCCGACTACTCACCTGCTAGATGGCTTCTCCAAGGGCTAGTTTTCCACAAGGTGACCGAGGAGCTCACTAGGTCTGTTTTCTCCTTGTCCTCTCTATATCCCACCCCCCACACACACATACACACTTCCCGGCAAAGTCTCACAGCACTAAGTAGTATATATGGGACTCGAACCCAGGCCCCTAGTTTGTAAGACCTTCGATGCCTAATTTTACAGATGAGAAAAGCGAGGTTGAGGGATGCTGATAACCTGCCTAAGCCCTTTCAGCCGGTCATGGCAGACAGATTGTGTCCAGCCTCAACTTTCCCATCGACACGTGTCAGTGTGAGGATGGCCCCCCTGGATAGCAGGTGGACCCTGACCTTGATCCATGTGCTCCAGGGGACAACCTGCAGACAGCAGTCACTGTGGCCCAGAGCTGCGGCATGGTGGGCCCCCAGGAGCGTCTGGTCATCCTCCATGCCACTCCCCCTGAGCAGGGCCAGCCTGCCTCCCTCGAGCTCCTGCCAGTGGAGTCCCCTGCGGCTATGAACAGGGCTAAGGTGAGGCTGGCCTGGAGTTCCTGCCACACTCCCCACCAGTGCCCCAACCCCAGTGTCACCTGATCCAGGCCCCAGCAACCCGGGTGGGCAAGGGGCGCTGAGCTGAGCTTCCCGGTCCTCCAGGATCCCGACCAGGTCTCAGCCTACACCATGGAGCCAGACCCCCGATCCAGCCACCTGGCCCTCAGCGGGTCCACTTTTGGTGTCCTTATGAAGCACTTCCCCAAGCTACTGCCCAAGGTAGGGCTGCTCCAGCCTCCCCGGCCACCCTCCCTCCTCTTGGCTGCCCCACCCCGTCCTGTGGCTGCCTCAGCCCCTCGCCCCTCTCCCTGTGCTCCCAGGTCCTGGTCCAGGGCACCATCTTTGCCCGCATGGCTCCTGAGCAGAAGACGGAGCTGGTGTGTGAGCTGCAGAAGCTTCAGTGAGTGCACGTGGGTAAGGGGTCTTGGGGGAACAGGCCGGCCCCTGAATCCCTGCCTCCGAGCTCCGGCATTAGAGAGCCATGGCCCTCAGAGGGAAGCCACACAGGCTCTCCTGGGGCTCTCATGCCCAAGTAACAACTGCACCCATTTACTGAGCAGCTGCTCTGTACCTGGCATTCTGCGGGCAGTAGGGATCCAGCCTTCCTTGTGTTCTGCCAGCAAGCCCGTGAGGCGGGTGGGGTCCCTTCACAGATGAGGGGGCACCTCACGGGCTCAGTCTGCTGTGAGTTCCGGCCATACCTGCCCCCTCTGTGTCAGGTACTGTGTGGGCATGTGCGGGGATGGCGCCAATGACTGCGGGGCCCTGAAGGCGGCGGACGTGGGCATCTCACTCTCCCAGGCTGAGGCCTCGGTGGTCTCGCCCTTCACCTCGAGTGTGGCCAGCATCGAGTGTGTGCCCATGGTCATCAGGTGAGGCGGGCAGGGGGCCTGTGGGTGGGGCTGGCCCATCAGCCAGCCTGGGCCCCTAATGTCCCTGCCTGCTACCCAGGGAAGGCCGCTGTTCCCTCGACACGTCCTTCAGTGTCTTCAAGTACATGGCCCTGTACAGCCTGACCCAGTTCATCTCCGTCCTGATCCTGTACACGGTGGGTATCCGCAGAGCCCCCTGCCCAGCGCTGCGCCCATGGGCAGGCCCACGTCGGGCCCGGGGCGAGGACACTGGTATGGTTAGGAGCCCAGCACGTTCTGGCATAGGTGGTGTGGCCTCAGATCCTGCTCTGCCGCTTTCTAGCTGTGCGGCTTGGGTGGCTCCCGAGCCTCAGTGGCCAGGCTGGTCTGAGATGCTGAAAGCGCAGAGCCTGTAGGTCCTCAGAACCAGGGTGGGGGTGGGGGGTTGTGTGCTAATGTTTCATCCCTGTCCTCCGGAGCTCCCCATCTACAGGGACACTGCAGGAGAGCCCAGGCAGGGAGAGGACGCGGAGGCGAGTGGGACAGGGACAGGGCCCTTGCCCCTTTCTCATGGACCCACCTGCTTCCCCGAGAGGAGAGGCATCTCACCCCTCTCCCCTGAGCACGTGTCACGGGCCCCCAGGGAAAGCAGGAGACGCCATGTGGCAGTGCCAATCTTGTACTAGAGCGTATTCCGGTATCCACCTGGAGCCCGGGGCTTCCTGTGGGCAGGAACTGTGCCCTCCATTAACCCAGGGGCTCCATGAGGCAGAGCCCCTCAGGCTGGGACTTCCCCACAGGCAGGGGGAGCCTGCCCTATCAGAGTCGGGCCTCTGCCCCCTCAGACTGGGAGAGGGGCCCCCGAAGGCCAGGGCTAGGGCTCCCCTGTCAGACTAGGGGCTAACGTTCCTTCCACCCTTCCTCCCCTGCCGGCAGATCAACACCAACCTGGGCGACTTGCAGTTCCTGGCCATCGACCTGGTCATCACCACCACGGTGGCTGTGCTCATGAGCCGCACCGGGCCGGCGCCGGTGCTGGGGCGGGCGCGGCCGCCAGGGGCCCTGCTCAGCGTGCCGGTGCTGAGCAGCCTGCTGCTGCAGGTGGCCCTGGTGGCCGGCGTGCAGCTCGGGAGCTACTTCCTGACGGTGGCCCAGCCCTGGTGAGTAGGGAGCCCATCCCCCGATCCCAGCCGTGCCATGTCCTCCACACGTTCATTCCCTGACCCCTGGTCCCCATACCCGCAGGTTTGAGCCTCTGAACAAGACACTGCCTGCACCGGACAACCTGCCCAACTATGAGAACACCGTGGTCTTCTCTCTGTCCAGCTTCCAGTACCTCATCCTGGCCGCAGCCGTGTCCAAGGGGGCGCCCTTCCGCCAGCCGCTGTACACCAATGGTGCTGCTGCGCGGCGGGGTGGGGCGGGCGCAGGGAGGGGAGGGGCGGGGGTTCCTACCTGGCTGGTGTGTGGGTGTGCAGGGCTTCCCTGGCCTGACAGGCTCCCCTACCCCCAGTGCCCTTCCTGGTGGCCCTGGCACTCTTAGGCTCCATCCTGGTGGGCCTCCTCCTGGTCCCTGGCCTCCTGCAGGGGCCACTGGCCCTGAGGAACATCAGTGACACCTGCTTCAAGCTGCTGCTGCTGGGCCTGGTCGCCTTCAACTTCGTGGGGGCCTTCATGCTGGAGGTGGGGCCCGCCGCGGCTAGGGTCGGAGGGGCTCTCGAGGTGGGGGGGAGGGGTACTGGGGGGGAGGGGTACCCCGCCACAGCCGCCCCCTCTGTGCGCTTCCTCTTCTCTGCAGAGTGTGCTGGATCAGTGCCTCCCAGACTGCCTGCGGTGGCTGCGGCCCCAACGGGCCTCCAAGAAACGGTTCAAGCAGCTGGAGCGGGAGCTGGCTGAGCAGCCCTGGCCGCCGCCCACTGGGCCCTGGAGGTAGAGCGCCCTGTCCAGCCTCCGGACCCTGGATCTCCCTTCCTCTGAGCCACCGACTGGGCCCGATCTCCAGAGGCACCCCCAGCCCTGAGGTTGGCGGTTGTCACACTGTTGCCCCAAGTCTACCCGGCCCAGCCTTCTCGCCCCTACGTGGGGAAATGCTAACTATTGTCCCCCTCTTCAGACGTCCCGCGTAGAGACAGCAGCCACCAACCCCACTCGGAGCTGCTGTCAGTGTAGCAAATAAAATCACTCTTTTACTGGCTTGGTTGCGCCTGTTTCCTACCTGGTACTGCTGAGCCGGCGGCCTGGCTGGCAGCGCCTGCCGCGTGCCTGCCCCCGGTACCCCCTCACCTCATAGTAGTGTTTCTGGGTAGAGCTTGTGCCTGATGCTCTGCTGAGCATTTTATAGCATTGTCATTGTGCTCAGGGAAGCTGTGAATTGCTGTTTGACAGGTACTGAAACGGGCTTAGAGGCCACACAAGTAGTCAGAGGTGGGGCCAGGCTGCTTTGACTCCAGAGTATCCGCTCTCTCAGCCTTCCTGCCTTCCTGCGGTGGGGGGAGGGAGGAGGCAGAAAAGCAAAGGACTTGCTTCAGACTCAGACAAGTGCCAGTGCCCGAGGGGCATTTAACTGGGGCAGTTCCCATCTCTCCCCACCATGCCCTCATATCCTGGGAAGAGCCTGTGGTCCAATTCCTCCCTCAGGTGAAAATCTAGGCTCTGAGCACACACGGCCCAGCCAAAGCCGTGTGCACTGCCCAGGCACAGTGGCCAAGCCCCACTCGGTCATCTGGCCCATCAGTGCTGGGCAGAGGAGACCAGGAAACAAAGGCTGGTTCCTGCCCCCCAGAAGCACCACCAAGCCCGTTACTGGAAGCCCTGGCATCACCCCCAGCATCACCCCCAGCCGTGCCCCCGAAGGAGCTCTCAGTAAATGTTGGATCGAACTGAGGAGAAGGGATGTGGGGTGTGAAAACGTAACTCCTATCAGACACATCCACAGACCTGCGCTGGGTACTGAGTCCTGTCAGCCAGCAACAGTGCAGGGTGGTGGTCGCTGGTCATGGGGAGGCCAGAGGACACAGCGAGAGGCCTGGGTTTGAGTCCCTTCTCTACCATCAGCCAATTATTTGTGCATTTCTTGGGTGGCCGTGTGCCAGGCACAGGGGCTGCAACGGTGAACGAAAGATGGCCTTGGCCTGTGTGCAGCTCGTAAGCTGGTGTGAGACGAGACAGGGAAGGAGCAAATCTCTGAAGAGCACCCACACCCACCAACCCCTCCCCGAATAGCCAGCGGCCTCCGCTAGGGCCCTCAGGGCCAGGGGAGTGGGCAGGAGCAGCAGAGAGGACGCGGCAGCCAGGACACTAGAGTATGCCACTTGGGGGCCTCAGTTTCCCCTTTTGTCGAGAGTAGGGAGTAGGACTCCTGCCAGGCCATTTCCTCTCCTGCCCTGGTGGGATGGTGCCTGGTCGCAGTGATGGACTGAGGGAGGGCCCAGAGGGCTGGGCTGGGCTTGCCCTCAGGGCCCGTAGCTCTCTAGGTGACAAAAGTCCCTGCTGTTCTGTGATAGACACTGGAGAGGGAGGTGGCGGGTATTCATTCCTTGACAAACCAGCACTGGGGAACAAAGGATACAGAGACACACAGCAGCCCCCACCTCACCCACAGGGGATACATTCCTACTGCCAGTGGACGCCCAAAACCGTGGATAGCACCGAACCTTACATACACCGTTTATCCTACACGGGCCTGTGATGAAGTTTAATTTATAAATTAAGCACAGTAAGAAATTAACAACAATAACGAATAAACTAGAACAATTAATATACGGTAATAAAAGTTATGTGAATGTGGCATTAGTAAGTAAAATAGAGGTTACTTGAACACCAGTACTGCGATACTGTGACAGGTAACTCACAGGTAAGGGGGATGGCTACCAAGTGACAGCGGCCACCGAGGGGCAGAGAGCATATGCAGCCCCCATACTCGACAAAGGGATGACTCACGCCCCGCCGGAAGGAGTGAGATTATTCAGGATGAGACCTCATCACGCTGCTCAGAACGGTGTGCAGTTTAAAACATATGAATTGTGGCCCTGGCTGGTGTGACTCAGTGGACTGAGCATCGGCCTGCGAACCAAAGGGTCACTGGTTCAATTTCCCAGTCAGGGGGCATGCCTGGGTTTGCAGGCCGGGTCCCCAGTGGGGGTCCCCAGAGAGGCAGCCACACGTTGATGCTCCCTTCCCTCTATTCTCCCTCCCTTTCCCTCTATAAATAAATAAACAAAATCTTCTCTTTTTTTCCAAGTATGAATTATTTGTGGAATTTTCTGTTTAATATTTGCAGACCGCAGAGTTCCCTGAGTAACTGAAACTGCGGAAAGCAAAACCACAGATAAGGGGTGACTGCTGTATTGGGTTCCTGTCTAACAGGATTCAGAGTCTAAGAGTTGGGCAGATGTGGGGACCAGGACTGGGTGAGGAGATCTGGTGGGGAGGGCCTGGATCAAGGGGGCACACCAACCTCCCCTGCCCCAAGCTGGAGCCCCCTGCCTCCGGCCTAGGCTCCCATGACTAGGCAGGGCTGAGGACTGCCCCGGGGGCAGCGGATCTGCACCCCCTCGCCCAGCCAGTCTTACCGAGGAGAATCAAGTGTACACTCATCCCTCCGTTCCACAAATGTTCACTGAAGGGCTGCTGAGCCAGGCACTGTGCCTAATGAGCGAAATCCGAGGATGAGCAAAAACAGACTTTGTCCCTGTCTTCATGTGGTTAACAGGCTAATCAAATGATCCCACAGACACAGGACAACATGCCGGCTGGGAGCAGTAAAGCAGGAGATGCTTTGGAGCATGACAGGGAGAAAGGGAAGGCTCCTCTGAGGAAGGGAGGGTTTGATCTATGACCAGAAGGAGGTGGACCTCACCAGTGTTCCGGGAGGAAGCGAAGCTTGAGCAAAGTCCCTGTGGCAACAGAGAAAGGACTTTAGGGAGAGCATGCCCAAAGGCCATGTGGCTAGAGGGAATGAAGAGGCAAAGCCATACCAGGATGAAGGGCAGGGCTCTTGGTGGCCACAGACAAGCTTAACTTTGCGCTTAGGTACCAAGGAAAAGGACAAAGGTTTTAGGGAGAAAGGGGCCAGGGTCTGAAGCAACAGGGAAGGGCAGGGCCCACTTGGGAAGGCCCAGATTCCAGGTTGTTACAGAAACCTGGCAAGAGATGGTAGCGGCGGCCCTGGCTAGGTAGAGCCATGGTAGAGCATTGTACTGATACACAGAGGTTGTGGGTTTGATCCCTGTTAGGGAACATACAAGAATCAACCAATGAATGTATAAATAAGTGGGATAATAAATTGATGTCTCTCTCTCTCTCTCAAAATCGGTAAGTTAAAAAAAATTTAAAAAGAGATAGAGGTGGCTTACACCACCATGGGGTTAGTAGACAGACTCAAAAGATACTTTGGAGGCAGAATTAGTGTGTGGGGGCTGGATTGGATGCAGGGGCTGACGGCAGGAGAAGCCCGAGTAACAGAAGGATGGTGAGGCCGCCGAGTGGGAACACCTTGGGGGCCAGGCCTGGGGGAGGATCAGGAGGTCTTCAATTTGGACTTGGATTCTTGATGAAGCTGATATGCCTTGGGGCAATTCGTGGGGCCAGGCCTTGCAGGCTGGAACCCCAGGCCTGAACGAAATGCTGGTTATGGAAACCAGTCGCAGACGGGAGATGACTAAGAAGACCCAGAAGGTGCAGCCAGAGAAGCAGGAAGAAAATCAGGCCAGAGAGGGTGTCCTCGAAGCTGGGAGAAGCCAGAGTGCAGCGCAAGACTTACTTCCAGCTGAGCGGCCCTGGGTGAATCCCTGTATGAGCCTTGGTTTTCTCCTCTGTAAAATGGGGTAACTCGCCCCCCTCTCCCACCTCACCACTGACTGCGGGCCAATGTGATGCGGAGATAAGGAGGAAACGTTCTGCACAGTCGGAGTGTAAGACAGACTTGACGATGGCTCCGCGCGCGCGACGCCCCCGCCCCCGCCCGCCCGCCAACCCCAGGTCCGCCCCCTGGAGCGGGTGCGGGCCGGAGGGCGCCGCGGCCTGGGCGGTGGCTCTCGCGTTAGGACCCAGCGGATCCAGGGCTGGAGGGCGGGCGCCGGCCCGTCGGGGGCCCGGAGCGGGGCTCGCAGCGGGCAAAGGGGCGGCTCCGGCGGGCGGACTCGGAGCGGAGTGACCCGGCCAGGTAGGCGCGGGCCTGGCTGCGGGACTCGGCGGGGAGCGCTCGCGGAACCCGGGCCGCGGGCAGGGGGGCGGTGCGGGGCTCGGCGTGTCCTGGATCCTGGGGGCAGCTGCCAGCGTCCCTGAACCCCGGCCGTCTGAGCAGATGCTAAGAGGCCACTTAGAAAGTTTAGGATCACTTTGAGGGGAGGACGCGAGTTGGGAAGGGAGAGGAGCCCGAGTTTGGGGGGAGCCAGAAGTGGGGGCTTTGGGGCCGGGGGCGGCTTTTGTTCTCCCTGGGAGGTTGGAATGTGGCGGGTGGGGTGGGGGGTGCGGCGGGAGCCCCGAGACGCCGAGAGACAAAGGGAGATCAGAGACCGGCGAGCGCGCCCGCCGTGGCTGATTGTTCCCAGCTGTGCGGGCGGCAACATCTGGTTTCCTCCCGCTGGACCCCAGGCGGGCCTCGCAGCAGGCAGAGCCTCCCTCCCAGGGAGCGTGGGCAGGAGGCTGTGGGTAGGCCCTGTTCGTGCCCCTACAACGAGGAACGCAGAGCGGAGAGGAGTTGCAGCTGTGGAAGGGGTGGGCAGCCTCCTGGGCAGGTCCTGGCCTCCCCCACGCCCCTGAAATCCATAGTCTAGAAGTGCTTGGAGCTGCTCCCTGGGTCAATTCATTACTCCCACGGGTCTCTCCTCTTTACAATCACTTCCGTTGCCCTAGGGGCCCCTTTCTCCAAGAAGCCTGGGCCTGGGTGCCAGACCTTCTGGGGAGGAGAAGACTAGACTCCATGCACGAAGCTGAAAGGCCACGGAAGGACTTGGGGGACAGACAGAGGTCGCCCCACTCATATGCCTCTGAAGGCCCCTTAGGCCCCAACTCAGGGCCTCCTTCTGAGTGCGGACAGCCCTAGTGAGCCTGGCTACTACCAGCGCTGAGGGGAGACGGAGAGAGAGTGTGGCCCTGTAGGTTGTTGCAGGGAAGGATCAGCGCCCTGTTAACAGGAGGAGGAGGCCAAAGGGTTTCAGAATGGGGCTGTGGGGAGCCAGATGTCCTCAGCTTGAGGGGCAACTTGAGTCACAAGTCTCATCTGCCACACCCACCCCATCCCACCTCAGTGTCCTCACCCACCTCATCCAGCTGCCCTGAGGGTTCAGAAGAGAGATGTTGAATGCATGAGATGGGCAGGGGTCGCAGGAGTCTCTGGACTGGGAAGAAAGAGGGCGAGATGCCCCTTTTTACCCCTTTTCTTCCCCTCTTCCTAGACTCCCCCCAGGGGAGCTATGTCAAAGTTAGGTTTCCAGTTAGCTGCCTGGAAGAGCTCCCTTTGTTGTGGCAGGGAGGGGGCCCTCCTGGATAAATGAGCCCGTGGGCCCTCTCCCAGCCCTCCCAGCAGAAGGCTGACTGTCTGAGGCTGCCCTCCACTGAGCTGGGCCTGGACGTGGGGACCAGTAGACTCTGCCAAGTCCACTGTGGGGCCAAAGACTGGAGGCTGGACTCAGCCAGGACTTCTTAAACTTCAAGAGCCTGGTGAGAGCCATAGATCACTGCTCTGTCCCCCTCAAATTACACATACAACACTTGTCATACAATGTCAGGGGGTTCCGCGCCCCTAGGTTGGGTGACATCATGGTTGCCTCCAGCACTGCCTCTCTAGGAGCCAGAGAAGCCCTGCTCAGACTCCACCCTAAGTGCTTCCTGCTGCTGCAGACAAATAGACCACAGTCTCGTGAGGCTGATGCACAGCCAGGTCTTGGGAGGCCTGGCAGGAGAGACATCTTCTAGGGGTGGGAGCCCTGCCCGGGACTGGCCGCCTTGGCGGCCCCTGGGGCCTGTGCACGCATGTGGTTTCCTGCCGAGCAAGATGCTCAGGGCCCAGGGGCTAATTGGGAGCAGGTGGTGGGTTTGGCCAATGCCACTGAGTGGGCTGTGATGTTGGCCGGACAGGGTTGGGGCCCCAAGGACGGGCCCCGGTGGGGAGGATTTACGTGATCAATATGTTAGACACCTGGGGAGGTGCTGGGCCAGAGGCTGAGCACGGAAGTGGGAAAGGAGAGCAAGGTCAGTGCTGGTAGGGGGTTAGAAACGTCCCCTTGCTGAGCAGGGCAGGGTAGGGTCTGCGCATTTGTCAAGATCAGCCCCGGAGCCAAGCCGGAGGCCTCATCCCTTTAGGACTCGAACACTTGGTGGGCCCTCGGGGACAGCAGATGCCCCTCCAGGGCAGTTCCCTCCCCAGACCCCGGGCCCTCCATGTGCGTGGCTTCTATGCTGCGTGCCTCCTTCTCCAGGCTGAACTCGGGGGAGCGGAGGTGAGTTCGGCAGTCCCGGGTTAGTGGGCCTGGGACGCAGTCTGACCCCACTCCCGTCTTCCAGCCGTTTGACATCAGCCCAGCCCGCCTCACCGAATAGCCATGAGCGCTGCCTACCTCTTCCTGCTATTCCTGCCTGGTAAGTGGCTCCTGGAGGTGGAGGGGGTGGTCCCCTTATGTGGGTGACAGTGAGGCTTGTAAGTGGGGGAGATGACAGTGGGTCTTTTTTGTGCCCTATGGCCAGAACTCATCTCCCTGGGTCCCAGGGCCTCCTGCCTCCTGGTCCACAGATTGGAGTAGCCAACCCCTCCCAGAGTCTGAGGCATTTCCCGGGCTCTCACTCCAACTGTCCACAGCCGCAGACAGGCAGATTCTGGAGAGTGGGCACACACCCAGGCGCAGAAGGCCACGCCCTTCCTCTCACTCACTGACCCTCCCAGGAGCTGATGTGTAGGAGTGGAGGGTGCCCAAGGCAGGGAGTCTAGACCCATTTGGGGCTCAACCACCCTATACAGTCACGATCTTAGAGGGGTCCCTGCTAGTCAAGTGAGACGTTATCAGTGGGAATCAAAAGGCCCTGCCAGGCCTAACATGCACTCATTTAACAGATACTCGTTGAGCTTCTACTATGTGCCAGACACTAGTGTAACAGAATGCAGGTCCAGCTTCCTGCCACTACGGAAGCCAGTACTCGAGAAGCAGATGCTGATGTAAAGGAAAGTGGTATATTTGCAGATGCCGGCCACCTGGAAGATGGGGGACTCATGTCTCAAAGGCCACCTCCACCTTTCATTGGAGGCAGAGGTTTTTATAAGGAGGTAGAGGGGAACAGAACAAAGACGTCATGGGAGGGGGTTGCAGAGCCCTGTACGCTCAGAGTACCGCCCTTTCCAATAAGGCAAGTGACGGTCCGGTCCGCTGTGCGCCATCCTGGTCTAGTCCTCCCGGCCTCATGTCATCCTGGCTCCACAGTTGAAGGTCAGCAAATCCCCTGGAGCTGGGATGCTTCAAGGTCAGGGTCTGTATCTTTCGAAGTTAGTTCCTAGGTTTCTTAGGCAAACATGCTTTCCTCTATAAGCCACATATTAGTCGGAGTTAGCGCTTACAGAAACGAGGTCAAAAGAATGGTGGTGGGGGTGGGGGTTAGAATGTTTCACTGTTACAATTTTCCACTCTTACACTGGGCTGGGCCCTGGGGCTACAGCGATGAACCAGGCAGACAAATCCCCGCCCTCGCCCTCACCCTGGCAGTGCTGGCAGTCTAGGGACCAGAGGGCTGTATTATCAAGAAGATGTGATAAATGTCAGATTATTGAGTGCTACGATGGAATAAACAGGAGGTGGGCCAGTGTGAGCCTCTTAGCAGAGCTGAAATTTTACTTGGGACCTGAAGGTGACCAGGATCACAGGCCTAGAGAGAGTCAAGTGCCAAGGCCCCGGGGTCAACAGGAGAGTGCTGAGCTCCAGGGACAGCCAGGAGGCCAGCATGGAGGAGATAGGCAGGATGAGGTCAATGAGGTGACACAGGACCACGGAGTGCAAGGGCCTTAGTGGCCGAGGCATGAGTTTTGATCCCGATGGTCTAAGAGTCTAGTTGTAGGATCTTAGGATTTTACATGCCTGCTTCTCCAGAGGCGCCTTGGGGCCCCTGCTGTCCCCGTGGGGCACCCCCTATTGCTTTGTCTCTCCACAGCAGGCCTGCTGGCTCAGGGGCAATATGACCTGGACCCATTGCCGCCATTCCCAGACCACGTCCAGTACACCCATTACGGTGACCAGATAGGTAAGGCCTTGTCCCCCCACCAGGTCCTCCCAGCCCTGCCATGTAATCAGGGCTTGGGTCCCCAGATGTGCAAAGGCTCTGCCAGGGACCGGGTGGGAGTAAGTGGTGGGAATCAGGGTGGGGGTGGAGGGGGTTGTCCCTGGCTCTACCGCGAGCTCCTTTGCCCCTGGGGCTGGGGAGCTAGCTTGACCCCCACCAATTCCACATTCATCCTTGTTTTCAGATAACCCGGACTACTATGATTATCAAGGTAAAGGGGAGGGGGCTGGATAGGATGGGTGGACACCTGGGTGGGTGGGGGCAGGGGAAGGAGACCCCCTTGTCATGTCCCGTTGCAGAGGTCACCCCTCGGCCTTCCGAGGAACAGTTCCAGTTCCAGTCTCAGCAGCAAGTCCAACAGGAAGTCATCCCGGCCCCCACCTTCGGTAGGCCACAAGCTCCCGTCAGCCCTGGGAGTGGCGGGGTCTGTGCCGGGGCTGGGAGGGGTGACCTAACCCTGCCCTGAGTAGACCTCTCTCAGTGATCTCTGCCTGCCCCTCTCCCAACACCAGAGCCAGGAAACGCAGAGACGGAGCCCACGGAGCCCGGGCCTCTTGGTAAGACATTTCCCCGACAGCTGGGGAAACAGGCGTGGCCCCTGAAGTGAGGGTGGAGTGGGGCGGGACGCTTGTAGGGCAGATGCCAGGCCCTGTGCTTTTGCCCAGGTAGGTCGTGGGGTGGGGGGCTTGCAGACGTGCCCCTGCTTTAGGCCACCAATCCAGGGCCCCCTAGGCAGCTCTGGGAGACCCCCTCTACCCCCTGGGCCTGGCCGGAGGCTGAGTTGGCTACAGACTGGGGAGGGGCCTCTGCTTCCAGACGCTGGGGGCAGGGAGCGCGCTGGCAGGCAGGTGAGGAGGAGGCAGGAAGCCCAGGATGGCTGAGCGGGCCCCATGCTGCCCCAGCCAAGAGCCCGAGAGAGCAAGACTTTGAGGGACCCCGTCTGACCCTCGTGAGCTCAGCGTGGTAGTGTGTGCGCCTATGAGGTCGGGTGGGCTACTGTGACAGTGTGTTTGGGTATGGATTCGCGTTTGAATTTCTGTATGTTTGAATATATGCTTCTAAGTGTGGTTGTGAATTCGTCTACGTGTAAATCCTTGGTATAAAATTGGACAGCCGGAGGTGCAACGCTGTGCGTGTGTTGGGTGCGCGTGCACATGTGTTGGCATTTGCGGGGTGGGGGGTATGGGCTGGGCCAGGGCTTACCCAGACCCTGAGATGAGATCCAGTCTCTGGTGGGCAAGGTTAGGGGCTGTCCCCGCCCCCCCCAGTTCTGGGCCCTAAGCTGCAGCCCCCCAGTCTGATCCCGCCTGTCACCCAGACTGCCGCGAGGAACAGTACCCGTGCACCCGCCTCTACTCCATACACAAGCCCTGCAAACAGTGTCTCAACGAGGTCTGCTTCTACAGGTGAGCACAGGCAGGCCACGGGGGGCGGGGGGCACAGGGGGACGGCTGGCACAGGGGGACGGCTGGCACAGGGGGACGGCTCCAGCCAGCCCAGGTGGAATTCAGGGAAGGATAATGGACTTGAGCTCGACTCTGGCTGAGCCCTGGCCTGGGGGTTGGGACTCCAGGGCTCCAGTACCAAGTCCTGCCCAGGCTCTCCCGGCGGGGCTGACCCCTCCCCCGGCCTCCTCCCCCCAGCCTCCGCCGAATGTACGTCATCAATAAGGAGATCTGTGTCCGCACAGTCTGTGCCCACGAGGAGCTTCTCCGAGGTAGGCAGCCCGCACTGCCAGACCACTCCCTGCCCCCGCCCACTCAGCGTGCATCCACCTGTCCGTGTTTATGAAACGCGGGTTATGTGCGGGCGCTTCTCCCAGGGGATCCTGAAAGCAGAATGGGGAGCAGTTCCCATCACCCAGCCCTGACCCCATCTCCTTTCTGCACCCCCAACAGCTGACCTATGTCGGGACAAGTTCTCCAAATGCGGTGTGATGGCCAGCAGTGGCCTGTGCCAGTCTGTGGCCGCCTCCTGTGCCAGGAGCTGTGGGGGCTGCTAGGGTGCAGCTGGCACCCGAGCCCTGGCCCCTCCTCACATTTGGGGCCCTCAGGCCCTACCTGACTTGGTGCTTTCCTTCCTGGCCTGACTGACATTCCTTTTATTCCATAAAAAGTTAGTGGACTGCAGCCCGGGGGTTGTCTCAGGCCCCTCCCAAGCCTGTGGCCACCCCTGAGGCACAGTGGGGGTGCCCCACTGCCCAGTCTTTGCCCCCAGGTAGGGGGCCTCCCGGGGTTCTCAGTGGGACCTGGGTCTCCGACGTGCCTTCCCAGCCCCCGAGGACAGCACCCCAGCCCCTGAGGTAGGCTGTGCCCCTCGCCCCAGCTGGTCTGCTTGGATTTGCTACAGCCCCTGGGCACAGACCACCTCTATTTTATACAAAATTAAAAACAAGTTTTTACAAAAGATTCAGTCATTTTTCACAGCCTACAAAGGGTGTGGCCACGTGCCTCCACCACTGCCCGTCCTCACTATGAAGTTCCTGGCCTCTCTCAAGGGCACGTTCCGGCGACTTGTGGCTTTGCCTCTGCCCTCCCAGCGCTGCCTCCCCACCCACCGACTTCAGTCCGACCTGCTGGGAAGGTGGGCCATAACAGCTGGCCTCAGGGCTACGCCATAAGCAGAAGGTTCAGGAATACAGCTTTGTTGTTGTCAGGGCGCAGTCCCATCATCAGAGGGCTGCAGGCCAGGGCAGGAGGCCGCCGGTGTGAAAGCATTACGGTGACCACAGGGTGCGAGGCGGAAGGGCAAGGTAGGTGGGCCGTGAGAGCAAGGGTTTGGACGGGAGGCGGGTGGCGGCTGGTGCCATTCAGAAGGCAGAAACCGGGGAGGCCAGCGCGGCACCTCTGACCAGCCCGCGGGGCCCAGGCCCTTCATGACCACTCAGCACCATCTTCTTTAACCCTCCAAACAGGCCTCTCTGTGGGTACCGTTAACACACGCATCTTACCGACAGGGATACTAAGCCCAGAGGCATGGAGTCACCCACCCAAGGGTCCACAGCTAGAAGGGGCAGCGCCTGAGTCTGCTGGAGTCCATGGAGGGAGTAGCTTCTCCTGGAAACCCTGACTGCCTGACCACCTTCCCTGTGTCCTTCCTGCGAACCAGCCCGAGGGGCAGGTTCCTGTTTACAGATGAGCATACCGAGGCTCTGACAGGCTAAGCGCCGCTGTCCGCGCTCGCTGAGCAGAGCCAGGGCAAGACCCTACGTTCACTCCTAGGCCTGCACTGGTTGACCCTCTGCCTGGAAGGCTGGTCACTCTCCAGAGGGCGGGCCCCACCCTGAGGAGGGGCCAGAGAAAGGGATGGGGAAGCTTCAGCTGGACAGAGTCAAGCAGTACAGTTTCGGTCACAGCTCCAAGCTGCCACAGCCCCACCTGTTAAATGGGGTGGGTGGCACTGAACACTGGAGGCTCCCCCCCAACACCCCACACTCCCTGAGCCCCGCACTGGGGCACCCATCCCTCTTACCCCAGGCCCCATCTGTCTCCCCTCCCATCTACCAGGTACACAAGGCACACTGAGAGTAAAGGGACATGTCTGTACAAAACTGTTTTTAGAAAATGGGGTCTTCTTTTATAAAAAACACAAATAGTTCTGAACAATTAACATTATAAAAAGGTATAAAAATACAGGGATTGTGAACTCTGAGGAATTACCTGACAAACATTCTGAACTAAGGCAAAGAGACCTCTGGGAAGCTAGGGCGGGGCCTAGGTCTCTGACCCCTGCCCGGGGCCCAGGCGCCCCTCTGCCTTCCCATGAGCCCCTCCTCCAAGGCCAGCATAGACAAGAGGGCCTCCCTGACCCCGGGCTTCAGCTCAGCCACTCAGCCAGGATCTTGTACAACTTGGAGTGGCTCATCCGGGGAGGGGCGCAGGACCAGGGTGGGGCCCACAGACGGCGGGTGGCCCCAGTGATGCTGGGAAGCCAGTGCAAGGTCTGGCCTGGCGCTGGAGTCCCCACCTCTCAGAACTGCCAGCCTGGCTCCTCCGTGCCCTCATTTGAGCTCTGGTGGCCCTGACATGCTCAGGCTCTTGGGTGGATTGTTCTGGAGAGGGGGCCCCTCTCCTGCCCCGGCCACCAGCTGGGAAGGGGTTCATTTCTCTTGGGGCCCAGAGGCAGGGGAGAAGGATGCTGAGCTCCTTCGAAGCTCTTGCTGCAACTGTCCCTTAAGCGTGGATACCTGGAGAAGAGAAGGAAGAGTGGGTAGAGTCAGTCCAGGTCCTCAGCCTGATTTCAGAGAAAGGGGGTGAGTGCAGCTGGGACCCCAGAAGGGACCCAGTGCTGCGTGAGGCAAAAACAGTTCTCACTAAGAACCAAGGTGTTCTCTTCCCTTCTCATTCTGTCCCACAGTATAGTCAGGCCTGACTGTGCAGCAGCTCTTTGGGGGCCGCCCTGTCCCCCGCTTCCAATAGGCCTGGCACTGGCCTGACTCCAGGGGTGGACCTGTGACCCAGGGCTGCCTTACCAAACCAGTCTTGCCCTGTAGACATGATCAGGTCAGGAACGGTCAGGAAGGGGCCTAGGGTTGAAGCTGATCAATGAGAAGCATCCCTGGGACTTCTGCTGTCGCTCTCAGACAAAAAGCAGTCCCCACTTCCCCCTGGGGTCAGGGGTTGTTGGGATAACCCGAGGCTGGAGCTACTGAGGCCACCTATGCCGCCCTGGGAGAGGGCCCGCCTACAGCCAGAGCGGAGCCACGGCAAGGGGACAGGGTTCCGTTGACATCACTTAAGCCCCTGTTCAGCCATGGTTGATACCACCAGACCATTTCAATTTTGGGTGCCTTGGACTGCTCATACCTAAGGGGTCACATCCAGGCCTCTCCCTCCCCTTCCTTCTTCAGCCTCACACTTCCCTCCTGGCCCTGCTGCCCAAGGTGTAAGTCTTGCTGGCTCTGCAGCCCCCAAGGGAGGGGCTGGAGCCCACTCAAGCCTGAGTACCTGCTCCTCCAGCCCACGCACCCTCTGCCGGTGGGCCCACTCCCGCGTCTCCAGGGTGCGTTCCGTCTGCACCTGGGCACCGCACAGGTGCTCCACCTCCTGCTGTAGCTCCAGCTGCTGCTGCTCCTCCGCCTCCAGCCAGGCTGGACTGTGGTCCTGCTCTAGCATCACCACCTGGGCCTGCAGGAGAGGCCGCCAGTCTGAAGTCTGGCCCCGTGTGTGTGCATGTGCGCACGGAGGTATCAGGCACTTCCCCAGGGCGGGAGCCTGGAGGCCCCTTGCAGCAAAGCCAATGCAGGCGGGGGATGCAAGAGAGATCTTTGAGATCCCTGTTTGTTCCAACCCCACCCCGGCCCTCCTGGCCTGCGGTTAGGGTGCCTAGTGACCCCCCTGCTCAGAGAGACGCACAAACACACAGACGTACTCAAACACAGGCCCATATACGTATGTGCACAAAAGCCAGCATGTAAGTACTTGTGTTCACACAGGTGCGTACATATGCGCAAAAGCTTAATATTCCTACATATGTGAAGACATCTGTACACAGACACGCACACAGATACAACATATTCTAATACTCAGACTCGCCACATCTGTGCAAAAGAATTATGCACAGGAATACTCTAAAATATACTCGTGCCTCTGCATGTCCACAACACACATGAACACACAGGCTCAGGTGCTAACCCACCGTTAGCATCTCTTCTTTTCTGTGCTTTGGAGAGGAGCCCCTTCTGGGATCTCACTCTGAGCCCCCACCCCAACCCCCGTCCCAGGGTCTGGGCTCACAGCCTGTGGGCTGGCTGAGCTCTCCCCAACTCCTGGGACAGCCTGTCAGGCTAGTGTGAGGATGGGGTTGTGGGTTAGTGGGGGAGAGAGTGTCCAGGGCTGGGTGGGCAGGGGTGGGACCTCTAGCAGCTGGATCTGCCTCTGGGCCTCGGCCAGCTGCAGCTCGGCCCCCGTGAGTGTTCGGTCCAGGCGGCCCTTCTCTGCACGCAGCCGCACTGTGTCCTCGTGGCTGCGAAGCTTCTCCCGCTCTACCTGGGTAGGGAGAGCAGGAGGGGAGCAGGGTGCTGGGCTGGAGGGAGGTCTGCGAAGGGGGATGCTTCAGGAGGGGTGTTAGGACAGAGGCAACAGGACCAGGAGTACCAGAGGCTCCCAGACCCTAGTGACGTCCCTAGCTGGGACCGACCATGGCTAGGACCTAGATAAAGTGAGGGAAGCATCCTGGGGAGCAGCCCACCTTGTCCAGTGTCCTCTTGAGGGCCCCCCGGTCCTTCTCCAGCCGCAAGGCTGACCGCTCCACCTCCCGCTTCTCAGTTTCTAGCTGAGCCAGGGCACGTTGCAGGCCACCCAGGCGCTCCTGCAGCTGCCGCCGCTCGTCCTGCAGTTTCTGGACCGTTCGCAAGGCCGCAGCCTCAGCCTCTTGACGCTGCCGCAGCACCTACACAGAAGCCAGCAAGTCCCTAATTCCTCGGGGCTTCAGTGTGTGCGCCTGAAGCTTGGGGAGGACAGTGCCAGCCTGCCATGCCCACTCACTCGGCAGGGCCACTGTCACCTGAGGCCAGACAGCTCTCCCCTCTGGGCCTCGGTTTCTCCATTTCTATAATGGGAGTACCATGCTTCACTCCCCGGGCTGGTGGGTTGTTGGGGATTCCTCCTCCCAGGAGGGTGGACCTGGGTTTGGCATGAGGCTGAGATAGGTGGAAAGATCACCTCATCCCGAGGGCCTCAGCGTCCTGGGGACAGAAGGGGTCCTCCCTGGCCCTCACCTCCTGTAGCTGTTGCAGCTGGCCCTCTGCCTCCGCCCGCTGCAGCTCCAGGTCTGCCACCTCGCCCCGCATCGTCTGCACCTGCTCGCTCAGGGAGCTGCTCTGCTTCCGGGCCTCGGATAGTGCCTGCCGAGCAGCCTCCAGCCTTCCCTGGGGGACAGAGGTTGATGGAACCAGGGTGGGATACACCCTCTGTATCTCATGCCAGTTTCAAAGCCCATAAGACAGGGAGTCACCTCACCTGGAGATGAGACAGCAGGCCTGGCCCACTGCCTATATAAGATGGGATCCCAGAGATCCCAGCTGTCTCCCTCATTAACCTTGTACGTCTTCTCTCCAAGCCTGTCCTAGTGGGCTGTATTCTTAGTGCTCCCTCCAGAGCCTCCTCTTACTGGCTGATGCTCTTACTAAACCCACCCCTCCCTCTCACTGATTGGCTCCTTAGGGTTCCCAACTGCCTGCCCCACTGGCTAACTAACTCTCACTGGGCCCACCCCCCGCCAGACCCTGGAATCGCCCCACACCTGGAGTACTTGACGGTCATGTTCACAGGCCTTCAGGGCCTTCTGCAGTTGCAGATTCTTGTCCTGGGTACTTGTAAGGCTGGCACTGTTCTGGGCCAGGGCCTCTGTCAGCCCCTGTACCTTGTCACGCAGGGCCCCCTCGCTCTCCTCCACCTTGGCCAGGGCCCCACTCAGCCGTTCCACTGTCAGCTGCAGAGTCCCTGCCTTCACCTCGCTGTCTGCCACCTGGCAGGAGAGACAGGGTGGTGAAGCAGCTCTGTTCTCACTGTGGCCTCCAGAAGAAAGGACCCACCCGACCCGAGCCAGCCCCTTCCTCCCTCCCTCTGGGCCTTCATCACTGACACTCATTGTTCCCATGTGACCCTACTGGCTCAGCCAGCTGCCGCTTAGGTTCCATCCCACTGCTGGTTAACTATCCTCACCCAGAGCGCCGTCGACCTGGCTGTCTCAGACCCCATGTTCTGGGCTTTGGTGCACGATTATGTAGAAGGAGCAAAATTACTGAACGGTCCAGTTAGAGATAAGCTTCCTGTCAGCCAAGGCAAGATAGGAAATGCACGGAATCTACTTCTCTAACTTGTCCCATGTGCTTCCTATGAGTGCAGATTCTGTCAAACAGTCCAGAATTCTCGTTTTGGCTCTGCCTCCTATCAGCTATGTTATCTGGGATGATGACATCACACCCCACCCCCACCAGCTTCCGTTGTAAAATGTCATAGCGCTGCTGGGAGGTTTACATAATCTGTGTAAAGCACTTGGCCTGCAGATGAGGAGCCTGCGCGTGGGGGAGGGGACCCACCTGCCTCTGCAGGGAGTCCACCCGATCCTGGAGGACCAGGGCCTGGGCCTCACGGTCGCTCAGGCCCAGGCGGCTGCGCTGCAGTTCCCCCTCCAGCGAGCGCCGCTGCAGCTCCAGCTTGACGGTGCGGCTCTCAGAGGCATCTAGCACCTCCTTCAGGCGCCGCTTGTCGCTCTCCAGCTTCACCTCATTGGCCTTCATCTTGCTGATCTTCTCCTACAGATGGGGGAGGGCTCAGGCCCCAGCTGTCCAGCGCCCCCTCCACGCCTCCTGCATCCCTCAGGACCCTTTGGAGGAAGTGGGGAGCAGCCCGGAAGCTGCATGTGTGATCTGAGTGGAGTAGGGCAGGAGCCCCGGGCCCCACCGGGTTTTAGGGAATGATGTCCCTCCTTCCCTCAAATGGGTTCAGATGGTGAAGGCGGCCTGAGGAGTACGGACAGGACAGGAAAACAGACTGGGGTCCCTCCATCCCTGTTACCACCCTGGGGACAGGGCGGGTCAAAGGGGTGTTCTTACAACCGCCCCCAGGCCTGGCCCTTCTCCCAGCCTGCTCAGAGCCCCAACCTTGCCATGTCTGCACCCGGCAACCCCGCTCTGGCTCCGGCCCAGCTTTGTCCCTGGCCTCCTCCTGCGGCCCCCGCGGCTGGGCCCAAGGCCAAAGCTGGAGCCGCAGACACAACAACCCAGCTCAAGCTCAGCCTACAGCCAGCGGCAGGGGGTGGGCTCTGGGGGCAGCGATGGAGGGCTGGGGGAGGCAAGGGCGGACCGGGAAGGAGAGAGGGAGGGAGGGTGGGAGAGAATCTGTGGCTGCGAGAAGGGCTCAAGTCTTCGGCAGCCTGGACTGTCACCACGAGGGCCTGTGCTTTCTGCCCCGACGCGCGCGCACACACACACGTACACACAGATGTCCCCCAAACACACATAAAAACCCCAGAGCACCACGCATGTGGCTCTACCGAGACGAAGGAAACAGAGGTCCCTTGAGAACCGTGTACATGTGAGGAGCTTATGGACATCGCCTCTGTGAGACAATTATCAGTCTCCCCCTTCCACAGATGAGGAAAATGAGATTCAGTCAGGCTAACGAACAGCAGAGCCGGGCTTGAACCCAGGTCTGTCAAGTTCAAATGCCCAGCTCTTGCTTCTACAGCCTAGCGATCTTACCAAAGAACACGATAACGGGCCTGACTATATGCTTTTAAAGGGTCACAGGCTGGCCACTTCCAGGGGTGCTGAGACCCAGGCGGGCAGAGACAGAGATGTGCACAGTAGGACCGACAAACATCCACTCCGCACGCAGGTCCTCCCCTCACCCCGGCTGCCCTCAGCGCCTGCCTACCTGGCTGGCCCGGAGGTCATTCTCGGTGGCTTGCAGGCTCCTCTCCAGGGAGGCCACCTGGTCGAGTGCTGCCCGCCGCTCCCGCTCGCTGCGTCGCACACTCTCGTCCTTCAGCGCCAGCTCCGCCTGGGCCCCACTCAGCCGCCCATCCACGCTGCGCCGAGCTGTGGCCCCCACCCCAGGGGTCAGGCCTGGCAGGCACAGCCTGGAGGCCTGAACAGGGCCACAGAATGCCCACCCTGCTGGCCCACCCACCACGGGACCTGCCCCGGAGTCCTTGAGGGTCTCTAGGTCTGGACATGGGGTGAAGCTGACTGGGGCTGGGGGTCCCTCAAAGAAGCCAGCCCCCAACTCAGGTCACAGCGGCCAAGGCGGGGACGTAGGGCCACTCAGGGAACCCCACAGCCTCCCACTCGGCTGCCATGAGCACGAGAGAAAGAGCAAGGAACCCGGGGTGCGGGGGTCAGACTCACCTTCCTCACTCTGGGCCACAGCTTTCTGCAGCTGCCTTGCCCGGGAGGTTGCGCTGTCCTTCTCGGCCTCCATGTCAACCAGCTGGCGACTCAGGGCATTTGTCTGGGCCCGAAGCTCATCCTGCACTCCCAAGGTCAGAGGAAAGGGAGGACCCCTGCTCTGACAACCTGCAGCCCCTCGCCAGGCCTGAGGCCACCCGATTCCCTATCCAGCCACTCACACAGGCCTCACCCGTTCTCTCTGGGCACTCCGAAGCTCCTGCAGGAAATCCCGGAGGGCCCCCCGCACGGCCTCCGGGTCCAGGTCTGGAGACACCGGGGAGGTAGCAGGTCCTGGGGACGGTGGCTCAGATCCAGAGCTGCGTTCCAAGGGGCTGGGGCTGTGGGGCCCTTCCCCACTTCCTGGAGGAGGAGAAGTGCTCAGGGATGCGGCAGCCACCGGCCTCTCCTGCCAGGATGGTGTCTGCAAGCTCTTGACGCATCTTCCCTGTTGCTGCTGTGTCCAGCGGCCCACATGAGCTTCCCACAGCCTCGGTCAGGTCCCCTTACCCTCCTGCTTCACCCTTCACCAGCCCTGGCAGCCCTCAGAGTCAAGCCCAACTCCCATGCCATCACTTAAGAGGCCCTACTGCTCCCCCCAGAACGAGCCTCTCACAAGCTGGCTAGGCCCCATCACCCTCCGCTCCCATGTTCTAGAACATTCCCTTTTCTAGCACTAGGGCCTTTGTATATGCTGTTCCCTTCTCTTCCCACGACTTCTCTTTGCCTGGCCCATTCTTTTAGGTCTAAATGTAAAGATCACGCCCCAGAGGCTTCCCTGGCCCCAGACTGTGTTGGGGTGACCTCATCCCACCCTGGTGGAGCTGTGATGTCTGCTTCCTGCCCGGACTACAAGCGCCATGAGGGTCGCATTCCCAGGACCCAGTCCAAGGGTGGACACTCCATCACCTCGACACCGCCCTGTACCAAGTGCTGGCACTGGGTCAGTGTGTTTCCTACATCACCTCCTTCCATCCTCACAGTGATTCCCTGAGAGGGAAGGACCAATCCCCCTTCCTGGGCTGGGTGGGCTGAAAGCTGAGATGATGATGAGCCAGAATGAACAGAGACAGGACGGCACCTAGAGGTCAACATCGTAACTGCAGGACGGGATTCAGCCTGTTCGCATTCTCCAGCTTCAGCCAAGTGCCGCCCGATCTGCCCCACGGCTCTGTCAGCACCCAGAGAACCCACGGCAGGACATTCAGCCGTTGCCCCCAGGGCCCCCCACGTCTCAGAGTAAAAGCCAGCACTCTCGTAGTGTCCTGCAAGGACTCCTAGAGCAGGTCCTTTGTCCCCATGCCCTCCCCTCCCCACCCCCCACCTTGTTCCCTACACTCCAGCTGCCCTGTCGCTGTGTTCACAGGACGCGATGCTTCCTCTCCTTGCCCTCGGTCTCTCTTCTCCCATCCTACCCTTACCTACCACCTCCTTCCTCTCTCCTGAACACCACTAGCCCCCTCCCTTGCCTTACCTTGTAAAAAATCTTATTAATAAAAAATACATATGTCTCTCTCACCATCTCTAAATATACCACTTGGTGGTATTAATTATATTCATTAATTATGTGACCATCACCTCTGTTTCCAAATCTTTCCAACATCCCTATTATGGGTTGAATTGTGTCTCCCCCAAATTCATACTGCCGTCCTCACTGCTGGTACCTGAGAAAGTGGCCTTGTTTGTTAATAGGGCCATTGCAGGTGTCGTTAGTTAAGATGAGGTCTCACTGGAGTAGTGTGGGCCCTGCTCCAGTACGATTGGTGCTCTTATAAGAAGGGGAAATCCGGACACTCACTCAAGCACAAGGCCATGTGAAGGCTGCGCGATGCTGACAGAAGCCAAAGAACTATCGGAAGCCAGGAGGCCCGGGACAGGTCCTTCCCTAGCACCTTCGGAGGGAGCAGGGCCCAGCCCACACCTTGATCTCAGCCTTCTGGCCTCCCGAACTGTAAGACATGCATTTCTGTTGTTTAAGACGCCGTTTATGGTACTTTGTTACAGCAGCCCAGGAAACGAATGTGCCCTCAGAGACTCTGTGCCCATTAAGCAGTGATTCCCTGCGGTCTCTCGTAACCTCTAACCTACTTTCTGTCTCTATGAATTTGGTTATGCTAGATGTTTTATAGAAGTGGGATAATTGTACTTTTAATAATTTGTCCTTTTGCAACTGGTTTATTTCACTTAGCATTATGCTGTCAAGGTTTGTCCATGCTGTAGTATGTGTCAGAATGTCATTCCTTTTTGAGGCTGAATACTATTCCTTTGTATGGACACACCACATTTTTATGTGTGGACACTGGTTGTCCTCCTTTTGGCTACTGTGAATAAATGCTGCTATAAACACTGGCACACAAGTGTCGGTTTGACTCCCTGTTTTCCATTCTTTTGGTTATTTACTTAGGGGTGGAATTGTTGGGTCCCATGATAATTCCAAGGTTAGCTTTTTGAGAAATGTCCAAACTGGTTTCCATAGCGACCGCACCATTTTACAAGTTCACCTGAAATGTGCTTAGTTCTCCTTACCTGTCTTCCAGCCCTCGGCCCCTCCAATACATTCCGCACTTCATTTCTATAACACATTTCTTGTCTGCTACTCCCATGCCTAGACTATAAGCGCCATAAGCAGAAATGCTCGTCAGTTTTGTTTACTGCCCCAACCCCAGGGCTTAAATTGTATTTGGCACATAGTAGGTGCTTAGTAAATACTGAGTAGCTGAATGAACAAATGTGATCCTGGGGCTACATCTGTGGCTTTGAAAAGGCAATGACTCGATATCCCGTAGTCCACATCCCACAATGCTCAGAGTCCACAGGGATCAAGATGAGGTCGTGCCAGGCTGAGACAAGATGAATACTCCATAAAGGGGTGCCCACACCCCCTGAAGCACAGGGCTAATTTTCCCAGCGTCATCTTCTGGGCCTTGGGAGCAGGTGGGGCTTGCGGGGGCAGGGGAAGGATTTCTGAAGGAGCCCCTGGAAGGGGTCTTAGCTGAATGCTTATCTGCCTGAGGGAGATGTCTGAGTCACAGGTCTGAAGACAGAAGGGTGTGGAGGTGGGGATGAAAGACTGATGAGGATGGGGTGCTGATAGAGAAGGCTATCTCAATTACAGAGGATGGGTGCTCAAAGACTCAGAAGAGTTAGGGGATTCGGGAAGAGAAGACCTCCACACCCTTTAAGGGAGCCTGGATCAGCAAAGCGAAAGTACCTTAGTGAGCCAGCAGGGCAGAGACTCACTTCAAAAGAGAGACGTGGCCCCACCAAGAGATGTAAAGTGACACGAACTGCCGGGCCTAGATGGGCGGCTCTCCGCCAGGAGTTAGGGACTAGCCAGGGGGCGGGACTGGGGGCTGGTAATCAAAGGGGCGAACCGTGGGGGCGGAGACCAGAAGTCTCTGTTCCCTCCTCTACGCTCCCCCGTGTGCCTCTGGGGTTTAGCTCACCTCCAGCCGGTGCAGTGCAGCCTGGGGAGCTGACAGGCCGGGGGGCAGGGCTGGGCGTGCGACCGAGACCCAGGCCCCGGCGCAGGGCTGATCGCAGGCCGCCCAGCTGGGCCTCGGCCGTGCGCCGCTGGGCCTCCACGCGGGCCAGCTCGGCCTCCAGGCCTTGCGCCCGGCCCTCGGCCGCGCTTAGCCGCAGCCCCAGCTCCGCGGCCTCACTTCGCGCCGCCTCCAGCTTCAGCTCTAGGCTGCGGGCATTGTCCAGCTGCTGCTTCTCCGCGCTGCGCGCCTCCTCCAGGTTGCCTAGCAGGCCTCGTTCGCGGGCCCGAAACTCGCCTTCTTGCTCCTGCAGCTTCCGCTGGGTTCCCTGGAGCTGGGGCAAGGGCGAAGCCAGGAGGAGAGGGTCTGCAAGGCCGCCTCCCAACCCGACGCTGGTCTCCCAGGCCCAGCCCAGAGTGGTGTGCATAACATCTTGTTACTTCAGTGGTCTCTATCCAAGCAGGAGAGGACCATTCACAGGTGTGGGAGAAAACTGTAAGAATTTATCTCTTCCTTCTGTGTCTATGCCTTCTAAGGTACACAGTTTCCTAGTAAAAAACTGAAAGCTAACACCTGCATAGATAGGATTTATCAGTGCCAGACACTAAGGACTTTCCAAAACGTATCAACTCTACCACTATGAATTCTCTCTGTTCTACAAATGAGGAAACTGAGGCATGGAGCTGTTATGTAACTTGCCCAAGGCCAACAACTAGTAAGCTGAGAGCCAGAATACAAAGCCAGCCACTCTAGCTACCAAGCTGTTCTCTTAACCATGAGACTACACTGCCTGTCAGTGCACATACTTTATCAATAAATCACACAGTAGGGGAATGTAATAAAAAATTATTTACTGATGGAGTACACGATCTCTCTCTTTCTCACACACACACATACACACGCACACAGCTTTCTAATACAGAGAATGAGTCGATCTCCCTGTCATCAGTGTCACTGCTACTGAGCACCACCTAGACGCCAGGATCCACGTGGAAGACCTGTATACCCCCCGTGCTAGGCTAGGCCCTATCCCACGAGTGCCCTGAAGCACAGAGAGGTTAAGGGACTTAGTCAATGTCACACGGTAGATTCAATGTAGTAAAACAGCCAGAACAGAGAGTGGAGACTTTGGATTCGGACAGACGGACATGGCTGAATGACCCTAGGCGGGTCTCTTATCTCTCCGAGCCTCAGTGTCTGGTTCTATCTGTAAAATGGGGCTAACTGGGCCTCTCTCAGGAGGCTTCTGGGAGAATCAAACAAGGTTATACCTGCAGAGCTCCCCGCCTCCCCTTCCCCTCCCTACTCCTGCTACAAAGTTCTTGCAGTTGTCGTTATTACTATTATACCCAGGGAAGGCTCTCAAGGAACAGGGGACAGGGACAAGAATGACTCCAGCATTACTGTCCCACCTGCTTCTCCCAGGAGGGAGGGAGAAGGGAGGCATGGGGCAGCGACTGCTCACAGGGCCCTCCCCCGCCAGCCTGCCCACCCACCTAGTTACCTCCTGTCGCAAGGCCTCCAGGCTGGCCTCACCCTTCAGCAGCTTCTGTCGGAGGCCCAGGGCCTCCCGCCGGCCCTCCTTTTCTGCCCGCTCGCCTAGTGCCAGGCGGCCCTGCAGCTCCACCAGCTCCCGGCCCAGCCTGGCGTTCTCACTGTCCAGCATCTTCATCTGTGAGAGGGGGAGGACATAGGTTGGATCCGGGACCCATTCTCAGCACCCACAGCCCGTCTAGCCCAGGGCATCGGTGAATGCCCAAAGGTTCCCACGGCATCCTGTTCAGCTCTGCCCCTATACCCTGCCGAGTCCAGGCCTGGCACTGGGGGCACTCAGGACCCACTGCTCCGGGGACATGTGCATTGAATACCACCTCCAATCCACTGGGAGCTTGCCCCACATACGTCCACCGAGCTTGCGCCAGGTCAGGTACCTGGGCACCAATGACCTCAGTTTGTCACCTAATCATAACTATCTCTCACAGGGAGTATGGGAGGGAGTGCTGAGCCCCTGGGCGTTCTTCAGGCGGCAGCCACAGCTCCCTGGGTCACCTTTCACCTGTACGAACGCCTAACTATTATGGAGTGCTCACCAAGTGTCCAGCCCTGTTCTAAGCACTTCCCTCATATTAACTCATTTAATCTTAACACAAATCTTTATGGGAGAGTTACTAACATTATTCCTATTTAAAGGATGAGAAAACTGAAGCTCAGGGCGGTGTAGTGACTTTCCCAAGGTCATGCAGCCACCAAGCAGCAGACTGGGATCTGATCGTAGACAAGTAGGAATGCTAAGCTGTGTTCTAAGCCACTGTTTCCCCACGAGGGTAGGGGTAAGGCCTACCCCGCAGGGCTAAAGTGAGGGGGACATGAGACCACGTCATGGCACGCAACGCACCCAGCAAGAGCCTGGCACACAAATTTCAGGGAGTCCTCTGGCCTCTAGGACTTCAGCCCAACAGGAAGGGCCTGGGTAGAAGGGGCCATGGGGGGAGGTGGAAAGGATTTGCATTCAGGATGTGCTATCTTTGGGGAAGGTAGAGCCTAGGGGCCAAATGGGGCTGTTTCCTATTTTGGGGAGTCCTCCAGAGTGGCAGAGGCTGTGCCCACAGGGTCCAGGACAGTGCCCGGTATACAGAAGGCACTTGTTAAAAGCTTGCTCTTGTTGATGAGTTTGGAGATCATCTAGTTCCGGGTCAGCAAAGTACAGGCCGAATTCCACCGGCTGCCTGCTTCTGAAAGGCCTTCAGCTCAGATGGTTTTTACATTTTCCAATAGTTGGAAACAGTTCACTTTTAAATGTTTGAAAGACAACTTTAAAAGAACAGTATTTTGACACATGAAAATTATATAAAATTCAAACTTCAGCGTCCATACAAAGTTTTAATGGGCCACACTCTGCCTCCCTCGTGTACTGTCTAGGACTGCGTTCTCACTGAGACGACGGAGCCAAGTAGTAACAACAGAGACCACATGACCGGTAAAGCTGAAAATGTTTACCACGGGGCTCTTCACAAAAAAAAAGTTTGCCAGCTCCCAGTCTAGTTCACAGGATCTGCACCCCATGTCCACAGATTCCTTTGAGAACTGGACAGGAGCTCCAGACCCTCTCCCTAGAGAATTGTGAGTATGTACACAAATGTACACAAACATGCACACACACACTTTTGCACACAGTTTCAGGGGTTTGGACACTCCCCAAAGCCCATCCACTAATACCAAAATTAGTTAAGCAGCCTCGTTATAGCTCAAGCCCTGGTTTTACAGATGGACAGCCCTCAGACCCAGAAAGGAGATGCTACTGGCTCAGGGGCACGCAGCAAGGGCCCGCAGAAGGTGCGGTGCTGTGTGCGTGTGTGTCAGGGGGAGGGGGGTACCTGCCGCCGGAGCTCCTGCAGCTCCCTCCGGGCCTCCAGCCGTGAGCGCTCCACCTCTTGCAGCCCGGCCCGCAGCTCCCCAGCCTCCTTGCCTATGGCCACCCGAGCCTCTTCAAGGAGCGTCAGCTTCTGCTCCTTGTCCTCATTGGCAAGCTTCAGGCTGAAAAGGGCAGGGGGCAAGGGGCAGGGGGCAGAGGTCAGAGGCAGCCCCAGGTCCTAGGAAGAGTATAGTATGTGGCTCTTCACAAAGTCCCTTCCCATAATTCCTGGAATGGGTCTGACTGGCTCTTGGCCTGAAGGTGCCCCAAGTGCCACTTGCCCATATGGACCCATCCTGAACTGCGCCCTCCGGGGCTGGGCCCAGGCCCTCAGCTCGGAGAGGTGGACCAATGACTAGGGTGGGGGGCACACACTAGTCTCTAGGGTGATGCCACCAGGTGGGGTCTGAGTCTAGACCCAACTCTGCCTGCTGCTACCTTTCCCCTTCCTCCAGGTAGGGAAATCACCTAAATTGAGCCAAGCACCAGGCCTGGTTCGAGGGCAGAGTCACTTGTGCCAGTTCCCCTGAACCTTGAGGGTGAAGTTAGCTTCCAGGGACAAAATTTAGCGGGAAGGTCAGGGCTTGAGGCCGACCCCTCCTGTCGCCCCCACCTGATCCGCTCGCTCTCGGCCTTCTTCACGGCAGCTCGCAGCTCCTCGTTGGACTGCCGCAGGGCCTCGCGCTCCTTGGCCCCCTCGCTCAGGCTGCGCCGCAGCTCTCCCGCCTCGTGCCGCTGGGCCTCACGGCCATCCTGGCTCTCTCGTACCTTGCGCTGGGCCTCCAGCAGCTCCCGCCGCAACCCGTCACGGGCATCCTCCAGCAGGCGCAGCTGAGTCCGAAGCTCTTCTGCCTGTGAGGACAGTAGGTTGTCACCGGACAGAAGTCGGGTTCCACTCAAGCTGGGCCTTGGTGGAAACCAGCCCGCCCACCATCCCTGGCCACGGGGCACCTGCCCCATCACTCTGCACAGACTCAGACCACAGGTGTGAGTTATGATTCAGAGCAAAGCAAGCTGGGGTCAGCAGGGTTTTGGTCTGAAATAGGCAATCAGGATCGTCCTATGGACAACACCAAAAGGGCAGGGACCACCAGCCCCTCCTGAGTACCCCAAGTTCCCACATGTATATAATAAGCACTTAAGAGATGCTTGTTGCCTCCTTTCTCAGGGGGCTGTTGATTTATCTTTAAAAAATTTTTTTTTAATTTAATTATTTTTTAGAGAGGGGAAGGGAAGGAGAAAGAGAGGGGAAGAAACATCAGTGTACGGTTCCCTTTTGCATGCCCCCTCACCGGGGACCAGGCCCGCAACCCAGGCATGTACCCTGACCGGGAATTGAACCGGTGACCCTTTGGTTCGCAGGCAAGCACTCAGTCCTCTGAGCTACACCAGCCAGGGCCATGCATTTATCCTTGAGTGCAGGGATGAGCCTCACATTTTTCTGGGCCCCTGCTGAACCAGGCCCCCAGTAGCATTTACGTAGCATCGGGTATGGCCCAAGAGGGCACGGGGTGGACAGCTCACCTCGCGCATGCAGGATTCCCGCTGCCTGCCCAGGTCTCGGGCCTGCTCTTGCAGCCTGTTGACCTCCTGAGCATGCGCCGTGGCGGTCTCTTCAAGCTGGGCTCGTAGGTCCCGCAGCTCGGACGTGAGGGCATTCATGGTACTCTAGGACAGGTGGGCTCCTCAGAGGGTGCTGTGCCCCCTTCCTCATCCCCCCGACCACCTCCATGCTCCCAGCTGGGCCAGCTGAGCTGTCCACTTTCAGCTCCAAATGTGGCCCCTCCCACAGGCTTGCCAGACCCTCTGCGATACCTTGGTGCCTACACAGAGCTGTCCAAGTAGCATTTCCCTCCCTCAGACTAGGGGGTTCCCCAGGGCAGAACTGTGCCACCTCCCTCAGATGGGGACTCCCAGGGAAGGGCTGAAGCTCCCCGCATAGCCTGGAGGCTTCCCCAGGGCACAACCACGCCTCCCGGCTCAGGTGGAGGCCCACCCACCCAGCCTGCCTACCCTGTCCTGCTCTTGCCGGCTCTGAGCGTCTCGCTTCTGTCGCTCCATCTCCAGGGAGATAGCAGTCAGGCTGTGCTGTGTACCCATCAACTTCTCGGACAGCGCCGTCTTCTCAGACTCCTTCAGTGACAGGGCCTGGCAGAGGCAGGGAGACAAGGGCCCGGGCAGTTGGTTGGAGCTGGAGGCATGCTCAGGCCTTTCCCCCACGTTGCCCTGGGAAATGTGCCCATGGTGGACTTGGGGTGCATGGCGGGGCCACCACAGGCGGACTCAGGGCTCACCCCTCCTGAAGCCCCAGAAAAGGATACAAGAATAATATAACTCTGGACATGGACACAACTTATACCTCGCTAACCTGCCACAACAACCCTGAAGCAGGGCCCTTCACTATTCCCGCTTTACAGATGAGGAAACTGAGGCTCAAAGAGATAAAGTAACTCGCGCGGGGTGACAGCTGGTGAAGAGAAGAGACGCAGTCTTCCCTGTCTCCATGACATTACGGGACAGTCAGGAGTTAGTTCTTTTTGAGGAGGGTCAGTTGATACATGTGGGCACTGCGGGGACTGCTCAGAAAGCAGTTGTGGAGATGCCATGCCCAGCTTGGTGTGGCAGGGTAGATGGGAGATGGGAGAATGTGCACTGGCTTTCCCGGAACCAGTGCTCACGGTGTCACGACTCTGGCGGCCACTCAGCGAGGCCCCACTGTGTACCATGGCTTAGGGGCTCCCAGCTCCTAGCTGCTGGGTGGCTGAGCGGGAACCAGCCCCAGAACCCGGGCCCCACACCAGGGCTCACGGACCTGCTGCTTCTCACTCTCGGCCAGGAGGAGGCCCTCGTCACGCTCCTGTTGCAGGGCAGCGATCTCTTCACTCAGCTCTTCCTTCTCGGCCTCCAGCCGGGCCAGCAGCTCCTCCCGCTCCCGCTGCAGCTGACTCTGCAGCTGGGCCCGTTCGGCCTCCAGCTCCCGCCATGCTGCCTCCTGGGGGCCAGGCCCAAGCACGTGACCCACGGGGCTAGGGCCGCCTGTACCCCAGAGCCTGAGAGACTGGTGACCAGGAAACTATAGGCCAGGTAGATGACAAGGGCTGTGGCAGGGACACACCAGGGTTGTGTGAGCCCCCAGGAGTGGCAGCCCTGGTCTTGGGGTCAGAGAATGTTCTCTGGAGGAGAGACAAACAGCAGTCAGCCAGGGAAAGAGGGAAAAAAGGAACCTCGAGCCCAGAGTACAGCCTGAGAGGTGGCCTCGAGGCAGGAAGAAACACAACATACGGGGAATTCATACTCTGAAGGGTCACTGGCGCTTGGGCTGCAAAGGGGATGTGGTGAGCAATGGGGCCATAGCCGCGGGAAGCAGTAAGGCTGGGCCGGGCCTCCGGGCTGCAGGGAGGCGTGCGCCCGACTCTGAGGGCCGTGGCAGTAACAGAAAACCTTAAGCCGGAGTGACAGGAGCAATCTAAATTTTAAGCTAGGGGGTTGTTCAGGAACTGAGAAAGGGGGACCAGGATTGCAGGTAGGGGCCGAGGGGAGCTGAGCTGGCTGTGAGAAATGAAGGTGGTTTGGCGTCAGGGGGTGGCAGAGTAGCAGGAAAGAGTACAGATTTGGTGACATTAAGAGGCCAAGTCATGCAGGGCAGGGAGAGTAAAGACAGCACAGGGGTTTACTCCCGGGGCACTTGGTGGCTAGAGCCCACAGGCAAGGGACGGACAGCCGCCCCAGGGTCCGAGGGTGGTGCCTGGCGCCTCTGTGAAGCTTGCAATGCTTCACTGCCACCTGCTGAAGAGTCAGAGGGAATGGCGGCCCTGGAGTCAAGGCCTGAACCTCTGACAGAGGCAGCCTGTCCAAGATGGGTGACACAGGTCCCCTGTCCCAAAGCCTATCTTACCTAGTACCGTAATAGTAACGACCAGCACTTAGGAGCATTTGTAAAGTGCCAGTCACTATAATAAGCCTTTCTGTGGATTATCTCAGCTCGTCCTCACGGTGCCCTATACGACCCTTATCCCCACTGTTACAGATGGGGAAATGAAGGCACGGGGGCCACAGGTAATATAACCAGTGTGTGGTTATATTAGATCGGGCCCAAATCCAGGCAACCCAACTCCATGGCCAGTGTTCTCCACGGCCCTGTTCTGTCTTCTAGTGACCTGGTCCCTCGCCTTCCTTATTATGTGTTCAGGTCCTGAAGCAATCCTTCATACGCAAACAGCAATTCTTAGCAAATGAAAGTGCTTTCCTGAATCAGGATCACCCGGGCTGGACGAGATTTGGGGCCTGGGAATCTGTATGTTTGATAAGGAGGTCCTGATGTTCTCCTCCCAGCTTCCCCAAGGGTCCCCCTGCCCTGAACAGAGACGGAGTTCCATTTCACAGAGAAGGAGACCGAGGCAGAGTAAGGATGACTCCCTGAGATCACAGAGAAGACAGTGGTTCAGAGCCCCGCCCACCCTGACCCAGCTGCCCGAACCTTCTCTCGCTGAAGTCGCTGCATGTCCTCCTCGTGGGCTGCCCGCTGTTCCCGCAGAGAGGCCTGGGCCTCCCGCTCAGCCTGCACCAGCTTCTGGGCCATCAGTTCCTTGTCCAGAGCCGCCTTCTCCTCTGCAGTTGTCATCTGCTGCCGAAGGCCTGCCACTTCCCCTGCACAGGAAGGATGCGGGAGGGGACAGGCTTGGGTCGAAACCTCCCCGTGGGCCAGCAGGCTCAGGCCAGGGAAGCCATGTAGGCAAAATCCCAGAGGAGAGACCACCTGGTACCTCGGCTGGGTTCCCTTGGAGAAGCTTCTAGCCCTCTGGGCCTCAGTTTTCTCATCTGTTGCCTGAGCCCACTGGCCCTGGTCCCGTCCCTCTCTACCAGGAATGGCACCGAGGGGATGACATGGCTGAGGAGGAGACCCCACAAATGAGGAGGAGCAACCCCCATTATTGACTGAGTGCTTACTACGGGTCAGGCCCTGTCGAAACCCTTGACAGAGTTAATCTCATCAGAGCTTCGTAAGGTGCCAAGGTATCTTATTTCACCCCCAATCTACAGATGCAGACGTGGGGGCTCAGAGGAGACAGGTAACTTCCCAAAGTTGCACAGCTTCCCATGTGGTATCTCCTTTAATGATCTGTAGACACACTTGGTGAGCTGTGAGCTGTCAGCACTAATGGAGGTGACCATGGGGAGGGGGCACCCTACTACGGACGATCTAGAAACCATCTCCTTGCCCTGACTGGTGTGGCTCAAGGGACTGAGCACCAGCCTGTGAACCAAAAGGTCATGGGTTTGATTCCCTGTCAGGGAACATGTCTGGGTTGTGGGCCAGGTCCCCATTTGGGGGTGTGCAAGAGGCAATTGATTGCTGTTTCTCTCCCACATCGATGCTTCTCTCTCTCATCTCTCTAAAAAATAAATTAAATCTTTTAAATAAATAAATAAATAAACAAACACACACACACACACACCATCTTCTGGGTTGGAAACCCACCAGAGACTGTCAGCATTTCCCTTCCTGGTTCTATCTCGTTCGGGTGGACGTGGACAGGGAAGTTAAATTTCATGGTCCCAATAGGTGCTTAGTAAACATTTGTTGAGCGAGAAGGACCCCTGAGTTCAGACACTGGGTGGGTCATGTGGAGAGAAGCAGGGCTGGGACTGTGGGGCCGAGAGAGGCGCTCCGAAAAGCAGCGATGGCTCCATGGAGAACTAGGAGCTCTCTGAGCGCGCTGAGGACAGTAAGTGGCAGGCACCATGGGCTGAGCCAGGCGCCGTGCCAAGGCCTTCACAAGCTTGCCTCACCCCATCCTGGCAACAGCCTTAGAAGGCGGGCACTATCACCCCTAATTGTCAGATGAGAGCCTGTGGCCCAGCGAGGGAAGGGGCTTGCTCGAGGAAGCTCAGATCTCAGCGGCAGCTGCGGGATCGGGACCCAGATCAGCCAGACCCCGAAGGCAATGCTCCTAACTTCCGTGAGACCCCAGAGCTTGGCAGGTTACAGTCCAGGCTGGAGCCTGGTATTCCTCGCCCACCCCCTGGCTCCCCCCATACCAGTCAGGGTCTCCTTGGCCAGCAGCAGGGCCTGCCCATCAGCTTCCAGCTGCTCCCGGCGGGCTTCAAGCTGGGCCAGCTGCCGCTGCACCTCGAACAGGCTGCTCTCCAGGGCTTCCTTCTCCAAGCTGCAGCGCACACAGTCCCACAGGCCTTAGGGCTCAGCCTCCCCGGCCCCCGGAAACTGCGGATCCCAGGGCGTGGCCAGTCGTGGGCCAGGTGCCAGCCTACCTGCCCAGCCAGGCCCACGCTCCCTGGGGAAGCCTGAGCCTTAGCTAGGACGCGTTGGCAAGCTCAGCTCCTCAGTAACTAGGCCTGTGGGCCAATGCCAGGGTGTGACGGGTGACAGAGTGGCCCCCCCAGCAGACCCTCCAATAGTGGGCTGGGCAGAGCCCCAGAGCCTTACCGCAGGCGTGTGGCTTCCTCTGAAAGGGTCCGGCCTTCACGCTCAGCTGCCGCCAGCTGCACGGCCAGGCCAGCCCGCTCCTTGGCCAGCGCCTCCTTCTCCCGGGTCACCCGCTCCAGCGCCTCCACCTGCCGTTGTGTCTCCCGCCGGGCCTGCTCCAGCTCATGCTCTCGCCCACTCAGCTGCCGGGAGAGCTGGCACCCATCCAGGCACTGTGAGCAGCACCCTCAGACACCCCCAAGTCTGCTCATCATGCAGTACCCTAACCCTGTTGCCTGACCCAGTCCTGGTCTAACAGGCAGGAGGCCTGGGTTCGAGCCCAGTCTCCACTGTGATGTGCTGTATATGCTTGGCCAAGTCATAGACTTCTGTGAACCTGCAATACACTCACACACATAACGAGGGTCCTTACTCAGTTTGGGTCGTGACAGAACCCTTTCTGTGCCCTCGAACTTCCAGAGAAGCTGAATATATAAAACAGACCAAAGGAATGCTGCTGTGTAGGTCTCAGAATGGGCTCTGCTGTGTAGGCCCTGCACCATGGCCCACCCCCTAGAGGCCCCTCCCAGGAACCCAGGCCCTCCAGGACAGACACCATAGAAAGGTCCCTGGACCCCTAAAACCCTAAGGTCCCTTCCAGCTATGATGTCCCAACAAACCCAAGATTCCAATTCTAAAATTCTCTACCTATTCTCACATCAGTAATTGCTACTGAATGGTGATTCATCTGCCATGTGCTTACGCAGGTGTCCTCTTTAGAACAGTCCTTTGTGATAAGAATGATTAGCCCCATATTACAGATGGGGCGACTGAGGCATGAATAGGTTCAATAGCTTGCCCAAGGCCCCAGCTGACAGAGGAGGAGCTGGACTTAAACCCACATTCAGGCCCCTGAGCCTGTGAGTTATCCCAGGCCAGGGTGCAGAAGTCTGGGAGCCTAGAATTCTAGCCCCAACCCTGCCCCCCATCCCCCACATCGCCCACCTGGGCCAGTTGCTCCTGCAGCCGGCAGCGCTCCTGGCGCAGTGTGGGGACCTGGTGCTCCAGGGCCTGCCGGGCCTGCTCGGCCACCCGCAGGGAGCCCTCCAGGCCCTGCCGATCCACCTCCTGTTCCAGCCGCAGCTGCTCCAGCCGCTCCTGCTCCTCCCGTGCCAAGGCGGCCTCCTGCTCCACCCGCCGCTGCTGGCCCAGCAGGGCTGCCTTTTCCTCCTCCAGCTGTGGGTCCCAGTGGGGGTGGAGGCGAGTGAGCAGATCAGCCCGGCCCCTCCACCCAGGGAAGGGGGTCCTACTCAGGACCAAGGGTCACCCACCCACCTAACACCGACAGCCCAGGGGAGGCTCCCTGGGGGGATGGGGTTGTGCCCTTGGGTGTGTGGACACTGGGGTGAGGGGAGAAGGGAGGAGGGCCCACGGACCTTCTTTTCAACTTAGGCCATGAAAGAGGATAGATGGACGGATGGAGTCAGAGGCAGAAGGACAGAGACGGAAAGAGGGAGGGAGCAAGACAAACAGGTACTGGGACAGGGGCGTTCAGGGAAATGCCCAGTAAGGCAGGATGTGGGCCGAGGCTGGGCCTGGGGCATCTAGCAGGGTCTCGGAGTGGGCGGTACAGGTGGGCCTGTGGCCGTGTGGCATACCTGGGCAACGAGGTGGTTCAGACTCAGCTTGTCCTGGGCGAGGCTCTCGTTGAGGGCGCTCAGCTTGGACAAGGAGTCCCGCAGAGAGGCCTCTTCCACCCTTAGCTTGGTCATTGAAAGCTCGAGGTCCAAGCGGCCAGCCTCAGCCTGCAGGGCAGTCAGAGACAGTCAGGCGGGGAGAGATGGGAAAAGATGTGCAGAGACATGGAGAGATGGGGAGATAAGACGGTGGGGCGAAACAAGAAGAGACACAGAGAGACAGAGTCCTCAGAGACGGAGCAGGGGGACAACAAAG
The DNA here is from genome assembly GCA_004026545.1 of Mormoops blainvillei. Taxonomy (NCBI): domain Eukaryota; kingdom Metazoa; phylum Chordata; class Mammalia; order Chiroptera; family Mormoopidae; genus Mormoops; species Mormoops blainvillei. The sequence goes on from PVJD01007495.1 coordinate 43,932, forward strand.
GAGACCCAAGATGAGCCAGAAAAATCACTGCAGAAGGCCTACTGCCTACGAGGCCACTTGAAACAAGCTGCACACCTGAGCTGAGCAGAGCAGGGCCAGAGGGTCCCCCAGAGTGGGGTCTAGGGGTGGCACTGCTCAGGACCTAGACTCCAGGGCGTGGTGACTCTCACAGGCCTCAGAGATGGGACAAGATGACCTGAACTACAGGAACTGCCCCAGGCATCTGGAAAAGCAGGGATATGGCCACTAACAGAGGTGAATTCACCTACGTGGGGCTCAGAGGTCCGTCTGTGGCCCGAGTCAAAGGTTAGCCTGAGTCTAGAAGGCAGGAGTCTGCCTGTGAGCAGGGTCGGAGGTCAGCCTGAAACAGGGGTGAGTCTGTGGCCAGAGTGAGAAGGTCTGGGGCCTAGGGGAGAGGGAGGTTTGTGGTTTGGGCAAACAGGGACACACCTTGGTCAGCGCCTCGGCCACCTCGGCCTTCTCGGCCTGCAGCATGTCCCGCTGCAGCGCGGCACCACTCAGCGCCTCCCTCACCTCCACCAGCTCCTTCGCCAGCCCTGAGCGCTTCACTTCCAGCTGCTCTAGTTGTCTCGTGCTGTGGGACAGAGAGGGGGTGGGTGCCCCGTGTTACTTTCCTGCCCTGGGTCTCTCGCAGCCAGACGACCTGGAGCAGGCTGGGGGGCAGGACTGAGGCAGGGGCCCGGGGGGCAAGGGCCTCACCACAAGGACGGCCAGGGCCACTGCCTTTTGGCTCTGTGACTCTGGGTCTCGGTTTTCACGTCTGCGAAATGAGGGACACCTCCTTGTGAAGTTGTTATAAGGATGTATGACTTACTTAAGGACACGTGAAGTACTTAAAATAGCGCCTGGCACAGCTCCCCAAGGGCCTTTAGAACCAAGAATAATGCCCACTACCACAGTGTCCTGGACACCGCTGTGACTTATGTCTCAGAGAAGTTAAGAGTGTGGGAGTTAAGGGGTTAACTCTTCAGAGGGAGGGGCAGAATGCTTGGGTTGAAATCCTGGCTCTTTTACTAACTAAGCTGTGACCTTGGGGAAGTTACATGACCTCTCTGTGCCCCAGTTTCACCATCCATAAAATGGGGCTAATGATAGCTCCTACATCATAGAATTCTCACCAGGGTTCCATATGATCTAATCGCACAAAATGATGTCTGGCACTTAGCAATATTAGCATTAATACTATTACTGTAATTTCAGCTTTAAAAAATAATATTAATATTACTACTGATATTTTAATTATTGTAGTTTTTATGGTCCACACTCTACCTCCTACCAGGCCTCGGATCCCTGGTAAGTGACAATACCTCCCTGAGCCTTTTCCTACCAAAACAGGGCTGATCAGAAGGCTCTATATCAGAGGGCTGCCTTGAGGTCTTCAAGACAGTAGGAGGCCCAGGACACAGCAGATGCACTCTAGCCACCAGGGACACTGTCAGGAGCCCCAAGGCCCATTCAAGTGGCCCTGGCAGGGAGGCCAGAAGCTACTCACCTACGCTCGAGCTCCCTGCGTGTCCGCGTGCTGTCCTGCACTATGTCCTCCTGCTCTTCCTCCAGCTGGTCCCGCCGGCGCCGCAGTTCCTCCTGTGTCACCTGTAGCTTCTCTCGCTCCCGCCGAAGCTCCTCAGCCTGCTGCTGGGCCGCCTGCAGGCTCTGGGCCAGGCTGTCCTTCTCCCTGCAGGACCAGGAAAGAGGGAGCTGAAGGGGACGCTGGGGCTGCTCCCGGCAGGGAAGATGGCTGTGCTGCTGTCCAAGATGTGAGTTACATACTCCGTCCACTAAGGCCCCTGCCTCCAGGAAGCCTTCCCTAACCATGCCCATGGCTAACTCATTTCATCTACATCTCCCTGAAGCTGACTCTTCCTGGCAGAGGGAACCCACCTTTCCTTCTCCCCCGAACTGCCCACTTGGGGTCCCAGTGGAACGGACAGAGGCAGTGGCATTACCTTCCAGTATGCCACCAGGTTGAAGGGGTTGGGCTCCTGGGACATGTGGGCAATTTTGCTGCCAGCTTGCTAGTCTATATGGTCAGTAGATGCTTCCACTGCACTCCCCGCACTGTCCCTCCTTTCTGGGAGGCCCAACAGACTGGGTCTGTCCAGATCTTGCCGCTTCTTGCTGCACAGGCCAGCAGCGCGTGGAAGCCAGGGCAGGACGGAGCGGTGGCAGCAACTGGGGACTCGGACAGTTTGCAGAGCGCTGCCAATTGTCCCAACTCCAGCAGTCACAAGCAATCGGTGGAGGGGGCTGGGGGGGCTCTTTCTGAGTCAGTTAGCAATTCCAGTGCAGACTCAGGACTGGTGATCATCACACCCTTCACTGTCCCACCTCGTCACTTGAAGTAGCAACGCTTAAGCATCGTAAATACAAAAGCTGGCCATGGGTGCTACATGATATTAAGTAAAAATAGCAGAATGCAAAATGAGGTGTTCACTGTGACTACAACAATATAAAAAGTCCTTCTCCTTCCAAGGTATGAGAAGCACTGGTTTTGCTCTCAGTTCCAATTGCTATCACTGGTCACATCACTGTGTGAGCTCAGACAAGCCCCTCCGCCTCAGGACCGTAAGAGTTCTGTCTGAGCTGCGTGAGTTTGGCAAAAAGACTAATTGGAGATAACACACGTGAAATGCTTGGCAATGAGCCTGGCACACAGTAGGTGTCCCGGAAACACTTGCTACCTCACTGCCAGGAAACACACACAAAAATAGCTGGTTATGACCATACTGGTGCAAATCCACATGCTTTACAGACCTGGGCTGGCATTAGGCCCAGACACCGGTTTACTTTCCAGGGCCCCCACTTCTGACCTCCCAGGCACCTGCTCAGGAGGTCCATGGCACTCCGCAGCCGCTGGGCCTCACGCTGGGCATCCTCCTGGGCCTGGGTGGCCCCATCAGTCTTGTCCCGCAGACGCTGCAGCTGTTCCTCTAGGGCATGGCGCTCACCCTCACTGGCACTAAGCTGCTTCCGCAGTGTGCCCAGGAGGTCCTGGCTGGCCTCGTAGCGCCCACGCATGTCCTGTAGTATGGGAACCACTGGCTCTGGGGGAGCCCTAGGAAGCCCTCACAGCAACTTGCTACTCTGTTGGTTCCAGGAGTGTACACCAGCCTACCCTGTGGGGCTAACCCACCAGACTAGGTTTGCACTCCTTTCACTGGGCCCTCTTTGAGCCCATCACCAGAGCTCTGAGTCTCCATCACCCTGGCAACCTTGACCTAAGACCCCAGGATGCCAGACAAACCACCAAGCACATTTGCTTCCCTAGGTTCTGACTACCCCAGGACTCCTCCCCTTTCCATCCAGGTTCTGACTCCACCATTAGGCTCCTCTCAGGCTCCTAGTTCCCAAGCTGCCCTCATCGTAGGCAGACTTCTCCCCTCAGGCATTTTCCCAGGGTCCTAGCTCTGTCTGTCCTGTTAGGGAATCTCTCATCTCTCTACACCAGGCAGCTCTCTCCCCAGGCTCCGCCCCAGCTGCCCAAGCCCCTCCCTCTCTGGGCTCGGATTCTACCGCAGAGCTTCAGGCCACTTCTGTGGCACCCGACTCCCCTCGCCCTTTCTCAGAGCTCTGACTCCACCCCGGGATGCTCAGGCTCCTCCCCCATTACACTGGCTCCACCTCAGGGCTGCCCAAGGCCCTCCCAGGCTTGGCTCCATCCCGGGATGCTCAGGCCCCAGCCCAGGCTGCCCAAACCCCTCCCCCAGGACGCTCAGGCTCCTTTCTACCTGGACCTGTAGCTGGCGCTTGTGCAGGGCTGAGTGGATCAGGGCGAGCACGGAGGAGTCAGAGCAGGCTGGGGACGGGCCTCGGCGCGGGGACTGGCCGCGGCCGGGCGCGGGCGAGGAGCGCCGGGGCGGGGACGGTGTCCGGGGGCCCGAGAGCCCCCGCAGACTGCCATCCGACACATCGGGGGTGTGCTCAGAGCCGCTTAGCTGGACGCCGCTCTCCATGTCCGACAGAACGGCCTGAGGGGTCGGGTAGGGAGCAGGAGGGCAAATAAGGTAGGGCAGTGGGGCCGCAGGGGCCACGTGTCCAGCTTCACCCCAAAGTCTGCAGCACCTCCCAAGCTCCCTTCCCACAAGTCTTCCTGATGGCACTTCCACTAGCTCACAGCCCTCGGCCCGCCAGGAAAGGCCTCCCCTGTACTGCAAAGACATCGTGCAGCCTTTCTCACAGAAGGGGACGTGCAGGTGGAGGGAGGTCCCCCAATTCCCCAACCGCTTGCAATTCAGCTCATGGCCAGCAGAGGACGGGGTGGCCCTGGACTGCCTGGCTTTGCCCTGCCCCTGGCCCTGGCCTCTCTGGCTCCCAGCTCCCTCCCACCTCACACCTAGGCCTCACACCTGTGCCAGGTCTCTCAAGGTCTGCTGCAGCCCCTCCCCCTCCTCTGTCTCAAGGGCCGCCTGCTCCTGGAGCTGCAGGGATTCCTGGAGTGGTATCGAAGAGACAAGGAAAGGGTCGTCAGCATCTCTGCTCGAATCTAAAACCCACTCATCTCCCTCCCTGGCCCTCCAGCCATCAGGCAGCCTCCAGGCCATGACCATAGTCCAGCCCCTTCGTAGACCCCACAGCTGCCCCAGCGCCCTGAGCAGACTAGGCCCAGAGAAGGGCAGTGTCCCACCTGAGGTCACACAGCCTACTGGGGGAGAGCTGGCCACATAACCTGGCCTGGCCCTGCACAGAAGGATGACTAACCCAGGGGGTACCCTTGAGCGGTGTCCCTCTGGTGGGGAGGCAGCTGAGTTCCAAGAGGAAGAGCCCTGGGCTAGCAGGTTAAGGCCTGATGAGCTCAAGTCCCTGCCCCCCGACGTACTGGCTCTGAGACTCTGGACAAGTATTTCCCCTTGGGCCCGGGGTTACTCATCTGTATGATGGGGATCATGCCACAGGGCTGCTGACAGGACGAAATGGGATAAAGGAGGTGAGCGTGCTCACGCTAAGCCCGGCACACACACTAGGTGCTCAGTTAATAAGGGTGAAACAGTCTGAGTGGGATAATCCCGGGTGGCCCAAGCAGCCCGGCCCTCAGCCCGTGTCCCTGGTCAGGTCAGAGCCCCATCCCGCCCTGCCGCACCCCAAGGCGGGCTGCGTCTCACCAGGGCCTCGAGCTTCTCCGTGAGGCCCTTGTTGACCCGATCCTTTTCCAGGTTCTGGCTCTGAAGGCGCTCCACTGTTTGGGTCAGCTCTGTCACTCTGCAGGTGGCGGGGCAACAGAGGTGAGTGGGAGACCCTCCCCAGCTTGTCCTCAAACCCTCCAGCTCTGTGTCCTGCGCACCTCCCTAAACCTGAGGCAGGGATCCTAGGATCCGCCTCCCTATTTGTATGACCTTGAGCAAGTCACCTCTCTGGGCCTCAGACGTCTCTTCTATCTGTAAAAGAGAATGAGGCTGCCACCTACTTTGCCTCCTGGGATAGCACTCTGGGACCCACGGTCTAGACTGCAGCAGCTGGGAGCAAATTTGGCATCAGAGGTTGAACTGCTTGTGATGTGCCCTGGGCAAGAGCCCCTTGGATCTCAGTCTCCCACTGTGCCAAAAGGGGTGCCTCGGAAGACTGGCTGAGCTCAAGCAGGGGACGGGCCCGTCCCCAGGGAACAGATCCCCTCCTCCCCTGCCTCACGTGGTACCTACCAGGCACCCACCTGGCATTGAGGTCAGCCTTGTCCAGGTCTCTCTGCAGCTGCAGCTGGGCCAGGCCCTCCTCCTGGAGCACCTTGTCCCGCAGCTGCTCCTCCAGCTGGGCCTGCAGCAGCGCCTGCTTCTCCAGGGCTGCCTCGGCCCGGCTCTCGGCCAGCCGCAGGCCCATGCTCAGCCCCAGGCCCGCTTCCTGGATGGCTCGTGAGGTCCGGGCCAGCTCCCCTCCCAGCTGCAGCAGGTCTCTGATGGAGAGAACACAAGACAGGAATGGGGTGGGGATGGGCTCCCAAGCGTCAATTAAAACAACACCGGAATGCCATTTGTCACTATCACTGTCCTCCCCGTTGTGGTTACCCTCCTGCCAGCAGTGTGGGGAAGGAGCTGTTCCCCACAGTCTCACCCACACCCACGTGTCTGATGTGATATCCCCACCCCGCCCAATCTGATAAAGAGCTCTGAAAATTACAGAAGGATCAGGTCTTTGATCCACCAACTCCACTTCTAAGGATTTATCCTAGAGATGCGCCAACACATGGAGAATGCCCTGTGTATAAGGTGACCCACTGCAGCTTTGCTCAGGTAAGAAATACTGGTGGTAACCTAAAGGGCCACCGAAAGGGGACCACTCTTAAATAAATCATGATACGTCCATCCCGTGGACTACTCTGCAGACAAGAAAAATGAATGGGCCTGAAACTGAGCCACCTCTCAGTTCTAATTCGGTTATAACTATGAGGTGAAGAAAGCATCTTTAAGAAGCAGAAACATGGAATTCTACCAATAGCATATAAAAGGGTGTGAGTGTGTGGGATCTGCTGTATTTGCTTGTATAAAATAATCCTGCAAGGTCATTTAGGAAAGTGACGGGTCACACTGCTTGCCTCCAGGAGCGGAGAAGAGTATCTGAGGTCAGAGGTGGGAGGGGGCCTTTTCACATTACACCCTTTTGTAACCGGAGCCTTGTGAATATGAGTTATTCGAAAGTAAATTATTAAAATTTTAAATGCTAATTAAAAATAGAGCATACTTAAAATACATCACATAGGTTAAATCCTCTCCTGTCCTTTTATACCACTGGGCACCTAGTAGAAGGAAAGGAAGTGTCTCATTACACAAGAATTCCAATTACTACATGATGGAGTGGCAGAGTGAGATGATCGCCACCTTGCAACCTCGGATGAGCATCTGGGCCTTGGCATTGAGCACCTAAGGCTGCCAGTGCACAAAAAGAGACACCCAGGTATTCAGGGCCTGCTGATGAAAGAGCACACAGCACTTATGAAGAAGTCTTGTGAAAACAAAACAAAAAAAAACAAACAAAAACCTGAACCTGAATCTGATCAAGTCTTAAATCCAACATCCACTTTGCAGGAAATGCAGGGGACAAGGCGTTAAATGACACGATAGCATCCAGACTGTGGGAATCTCTTAGAACAACTGTCCCAGTTTCCTGAACAAATAAGAGACTTAAAGCACAGATCAACCCATCACATTTTGTGAAGATCTACGGATCCGGATTCAAACAAATTGTAAAGACAAAAAGTGAAGCAAACCATGAGCCCCACTGGAAATTTGGACACATTGAATAGTTGATTTTAACAAAAGATAATTAATTAAAAGGATCTTTAAGTTACCAAAGGAAACAAATTGGTCTCCCTACCTCTGGGCTCTTCCCACAGCCTCGCCTGCTCAAAGACCAAGCAGGCCTAAGCCCCCCTGCTGGGAGTGAGCCCATGAGGCTCTCCTTTCCAATCCCACCTCCCCCACCTGCCTTTCTCTGCACCGCACCACCAGCTGCCACTTTCTCCCACTCCTGAGCCTTTGCTCAGGCTGTACTCTCTTCCTGGAGTGCCCCAGCTCCTCCAGTTAAACTCCTAGCCAGCTCTTGACAAGGTCAGTCCAAATTCCACCTCCACTATGAGGAGCGTTTTTCTGACCTCCTTCCCTCCCTCCCATCCTTCTGAGCATCGAGGACATTCTCTGTTCCACGCTCACATCACTGATCACTCGCTTCCTCGGTCTAGAATTTTAGGGATCTATTTCTTTTCACCGCTAGAGGTGGTAAGGTCCTTGGTAACAGAAGCTGAATATTCTAGGGGATTAAAAGCAGGAGCTGCAAATCCTGACTCAGCCACTCAACCACTGCGTGGCCTTGGGAAGGCTGCTCTACCTCTCTGAGCCTCAGTGTCCTCATCTGTAAAATGGGAACTTTCACAGCTCCCACCTGACAGGGAGGCTGTGGATATGAGATGAAATGAAATGTACAAGGAGCCTAACTAACTCAGAGGGAACACCTAGTAAATGGTGACTGCCACGACCACGGTCTGAGTTCATCATTCCTAGTTGCGTCCGCATCTCCAAGGGCCTGGCACACAGCAGGTGTGTTGGGTTGGACTGAAGTTCAACTGAGTCGCATTGAGTTCAACTTAAAAAGCGGGGTTATCTCCCAGCTGCTGCTGCAGCGTCTCCCCAAGCCACCCCTGCCTCCCCGGCCAGGCCTCACCTCTCGGTGGACAGCTTCACCTCGCTGACCAGCCGCCGGACCCCCACAACCTGCCTCCAGAGGAGGAGCAGGCGGCTGTGCTCGTTGCTGAAGTAGGCGTTGAAGGACTGCAGGGGAGACAGGCTGAGTGAGGGGCTGGAGGGAGGACCACCCACTCCCTCCCCAGCTCTGACCATCCAAGAGGCACTGTTGCCCAGGGGGGCGGTCTTGCTGTCGGCCAGGTCCCAAGCCTCCCTCTGGCACAGGGAAATGGGTTCCAATGCCTCCACCAGCTGCAAGAGGCGGCAAGAAAGGGCAGCAAGTGCTGGCACCTGAGTTGGCATCCCAGCCACTTTACTGGGCAAGTTACTGAACCTCTCTGTACAATGAGGACAGCAGCACCTACCACATTCGGTTATTATGAGAAATAGCAGAGAAAGCAAACACCTGGCACGTGGTACGTGCTCTTCAAGGTCGACTGTTATTATGACAACTATTGACCTCGTGAAAGGCAGCACCTGGCCAGGAGGGTCCTCCCTCTCCGTTTCCTGAAGTCCGAGTCCTCACCACTTGGGTCAGGCTAGACCCACGAAGCCCCCACTGGCCTCCCAGTATCCCCGTGCCCACCTCCTCCTCACGCCTCCATGCCGCCTCCCGCTGTTCCAGCTCCTTGCGACTACGTGTCCAGTCACCGGTCACCTTGCGTATGTCCTCGCTCAGAACCTGATTGGCTGAACTTGCCTGGTCCAGTTGCTCTCGGAGCATAGCATTCACCTGGGCCAGGCTGCTGCTCCTAGGTGGGACAAAGAGGGGTTGGTGGGCTCGGGGCTGGGGAGGACCGTCCTGCCAGCCATGGCCTTTCCCTGCTGCGCCCACCTCTGCTGCTCCTCCTCCAAGCGGATGAGGGTGCTCTCCAGGTCTCGGCTGTGCTCTGTGTCCTAGGTGGGAGGAATGGGCATCAGGTTGGGCATGCGGCGGGAAAGGCCTGCCCTGCCCTGCCCTGTCCTGCCCGCCCTGGCACCCACCCTCAGCCGCTGCTGCTCCAGCTCCGTGGATCTCTCCAACAGCTGCTGCTCCAGCTCTGAGCACTTCTTCTTGTACTGGAGAATCTGGGGATGGGTCAGGAGTGAGTGGTTAGCTCTGCTGTGGGGACAGGGCAAAGTGAGCACAGGGATAGGCAGGAGCAGGAGTAGGCGGCCCTGACCTTGGCCTGCAGCCGCTGCACAAGCTGGGCCTGCCGCTGCTGGCCCTCCTGGTAGGCCTGCAGCTTTCGCCGGTAGGAGGCCTGCTCCTCCTGCAGCTGCCTCCGCAGCTCCACGCTTTGCCGTACCAGCCCCCTGGGCTCCTGCGTTTCCGGTTCCCCGGACTCCAGCCGCACAGCCTGCTCCAGCTGCAGGGAAGGGCCCTGGGTGAGAGTTCTGGGCCTCCAGGGAAGGCAGGCACAGGACTCTGCAGGGGGCGCCAGGCTGGGCCCAGACCCACAATGCCTTTCAGGCACATCTGGGCAAGCGTAGGGTGCAGCGCACCTACGCACAGGTAATGCAGCCATGCATGGACACACAGACGGAGCATGTGCAGACAAAGGACGGCGTACGCATGGAATGGACACATTCAGGTGCGCCCACAAATGTGTGAATGCAAAACACAAAGAGGTACCTGGGGATAAACCTCAGAGGCCCTGGGTGCACTGTGAGCCTCTCTTCCAGAACAGCTAGCCCTGCTGCGGCTGATAATGATTAGATCCAGATCCACGCTCCTCACCCCCACCCCCACCCCAAGGGAGCTCAGGAAAGCCTGGATTTTTGTTTCCCGTTATATCTTAGACCTAGAACAGTGTTAGTGGCGTGTTCGTTGAGATCATGAATTAACAGCATAAGCACGCGTAAGTACATTCAAACAGAGGCATCGACACATGCATGGGTATTGAGCTTAGACACAGGCAAGCACATAGGGCACACAGGTGGTGTGAAACACCCCAGGATGACACAGATGAACTCCTCGACCAGCCCCCACTCCCCAGACACACAGCGCTCAGATTTGTTGAGAGGCACGCACGGAGGTTCTAATATACTGCGTGGCTTATTAACGCCCGGAGCCCCAGTCTGGCCGCAGGCCCCCACCTCTCTCTGACCTCGTGGGAAGCCTCTGCTGTCAGCGCCCTTCCTCCACCCCCAGGCGGCTGCCAGCCCCTTCATCATCAGACCCTGTGGGTAGAGGGAGGATGCCTGCCTGGCTCTAGCTGCCCCCACTAGCCTCTGAACGCCCCCCCCGACAGCCTCCTTAGGCACCTGCTGGTCCCGGGGGGCCCCTCAGCTTCCTCCGCCTGTTGGGGAGGTAAGGGTGACTGGGACTAACAGAGGAATGACAGTGCAAAGGGAGAGGCAATGGGATGACAAGCCAGCCCAGCAGACTCTGACACCGGCCCACAGTCACCATCTATAGCCCGGGCAGGGCATTCACATATCCACCCACTCCCGGTCCTAAGAAAGCCAACAGCAAAGACAGGTTCTCTCACCCACGCTAATAACAGGGCCAAGCCAGGTTGGTGGCAGGTGCAGGCTCCCTCCAGTTGCTCCCTGCATTGAGCCAGTACTCCCCAGGGATGCTTCAATGAGCCTCTGAGAAAGCTGAAAACAACTTCATCTCCACCTCCCAGCCCACCCGCCAGGCGCAGCGCTGGGGCAGGGTGACTGTGGCTGATGGAGCCATCCCCAGGGAGGAGCTGCTGGGAGCTGCTTGGAGGCTTCACCTCAAGTCGAGGGGAACGTAGTCTGAAGGTGTGAGGAGGAGGTTTCTGCCTGGCGGGTGGGCTGCAGGCCCTGCCAGAAGTCCACCTAAGTCAGGTGACGGGCAGAGTGTTCACATCTGAGTGCGCTGGCGGAGACACCAAGATGTTGAGTGTGCTGGGCGTTGATGCAGGTGTACCCTTAGGGTGTGAGTGGGGAGTGTTTTGTTATTTGTCTCCACCTGGGACCCTGTATGTCTCTGTGACTGGACCTTCATGGGGACCTGAGAGAGGTAGTGTCTGCGGTTGCAGGTCTACGTTGTGGTGCAAGTGTGGGTACGCCTGCCTGTACCATTGTGTTCATGTGTTTGTAGGTCTGTGTGCACAACTCTAAGAGGGTGAGTCTGGGGAGTGTGTCTGGACTCTGCGTGTGTCTGTGGTGTGCACGTCGGCAACGCTATGCTTTGGGCAGCTGTGCGTACCTTTGGTGTGTGTGTCCACGAGAGGCGAGACAATGTGCTGTGTTGTCTGCAGGATGGGTACATCACGGTGCTGTGACTGTGCATCTGGGTGACGCGTTCCACACCTGGGTGGGGTGTGTGGGGTGTGGCTGCGGGTGCAGCTTCTGCTGTGGTCTGTGTTTCTGTGTGCTACGTTTTGTGCACTCGTGTATGTCTATGTCGGGTCTGATCGTGGCCTGCGTTGTGTGTGTTTTACACAGTTTTTTGGACCAGCTGCTGTTTGCTTCTGTGACTTAGAGGGGTTCAGGCAGTCGCCGGGCACACCACCTGCTTCTCCAGTGTTTCCAGCCGGGCCGGGGCCACTGCTGGCCATACCTCGCCCCTTTCCACAGACTTCACCCCTCGCAAAACAGCCTTTCAGTTTTACTTGTAATTCAAAAGGAAAGGAGGGCGTCACCAAGCTGGGGTGAAAGAAGTTTACAGTCTCCCCTAGCAACCGCTGCCCTAGTACCGTTATTATTCGAGTCACTCTGTCCAGGTTGCCATGGACACAGGGAGCCGAGGGGGTCCACCCTGTGGAGCCCAGGGGACATGGCTACTCCCTCCTTCCCATCCCAGCCGCCTTACCCAACACCTGCTCCTCAGAGACAGGAAGAATGGGTGGGGGTGGGGGGGGGCCCACAGGCTCCACAGGAACCCTGAGGGCCTCCTGAACTTGGAGGTGGCCACTGGGAGCCCCTGCCTCAGTTTCCCTACATGCAATCAACAGGACCCAGATCCCGACCTCACCTCTACTTTTCCCAGGGATGCTGTGGGGTTTAGAGAGTCAGAATAACCTCGCTGACTGCCCCCCAGCCCAGCCCACATACAACAGTCGCGGCCACAGGGGCAGGCCCTATCACCTGCGGCACAAGGACAAGTGGGCATCGGGAGAGAGCCACAGGACCTCAGAGCCCAGGCCAGAGGCTCCATCCCAGCTCCACCGCCGGCCTTGGGCCTGTCACGCCCATCCCTGGGCCTGCTTCCCCATCTGCAATAGGGTGATCTCCAGACTCTGATGTTCTCTGGGGACCCTCCCACCCCAGGAAAGGCCTGGAGGTCATTCCCATCCAATCCGTGACTCCAGGCAGGGTATGTACTGACACCATCTCAGACAGAGGACAGTCAAGCACCAGGTTCACTCTACAAGTTACTCAGGGGCCTCCCTGGCCACATGATGGAATTTTCCAGACTTAATGCAAACCTCCTTCTCCTATGCTATAGCCCCAGCCCCAGCAGCTGTGTCCTAGCAGAAAAAGGACATGTCACCTCCCACCTCTTCTTCCCTTCTCTTGCCAGGGGGGCAGTGCTGGCTTCGCTGTCAGTCAGAAGCTGGTATTTAAGAGGTAGCCCCCTGCCCACTGTGAGCCTGACACTATGCCAGAGGCCAGAAGATGAGAGGCCTGACTGGGAGGGGGTTGGCTAAGGGCTCTGTCACCACCAGCGATGTGGAACTTGGGCCAGTCTGCCCTCCACGCCCCCTGCAAACCCTGGGAAAACTAGCTCTGAGCTGTCCCCAGTGCTGGGGGCCACTGCGGGCCCCCCACCCTAGTCCTCTGCAAGTCCCAACAAGCCAGGGTCTTATCTGGGCAGGCAGATACCAGGACACAGGCACAGCCTACAACCACACTCAGAAAAGCACGTCCCCCTTCCCAACGGGGTAGGCAAGCCCCTACATGAACGGGTCGGCTCACAGGTCCTAGTACCACACAGGGGACCCTGGGCCGACTTCAGTCTCCCATTTGCAACATCAGAGTACCATGTCTGAGGTCCTTCCAGCTTCCCAGGGGCCAGCTGCCCCCCTGGAACTTGCCAGACCAATGGTCTCTTCCCCCACCCAAGAAACAAAACTGTAATGCACAGACCTGGGCTGGGAGTCAAGAGGCTAGCCTTAATTGGCTGTGTGACCCCAAGCACAGTGCTTTCCCTCTCTGAGCCTCTGTTATCTCCCTGTTAAATGAGCTTCACAATGGTCCCGACCTTGGTGCATTAAATGTGGAGCTCCCGCCACCCATCTGGCAAGTGCTATGCACTCAATAAACCATAGCTACTATTACAACTGTTATTAACACGCACACATCTCCCATCTGCATGTAATCCCCTTCCCTCGTGCAACTCTCCCACCAACTTTCAGCCACTATCAACTCCCCGGGGTCACCTCCCACGAGCCTGGAGGTCCAAAGAAGACAGCGTACAGAGTACAACCTGCACCCCTAGCCCTGGCCCGCACCATCCTCCTGGCCCAGGTCCTGGGACCCCTGCAAGCCTGCAGCGCTTGCAAGTCCCATCTGGACTTGGAGGCAGGCCTGGTCTCTCCTTCCATGGCTGGGCCTCAACCCCATGGGGAACTGCCTGCACCAACCCCAGTCGGCCCCAGAGCTCAGGCGCTGTTGGGTAAACCCCAAGACCCATGTAAATGGAAGACAGAGCGATGCCTAGGGACTCAACAGGTGACAGGGACCTCTAGGGGTCTTATTCTGTGTCTCCCCATCCCCAGGCAGGCCTGGGACAAAGAGCAACAAAACACTCCTGGTGCCAGGCACTTTATTCCACTAGCTCATTGATTCCTCCGAACTCCCTTTCACATGACCATCCACCCTACAGAAAACAGACTCCGAGAGCTGCGTGATTTGCTCAAAGCCATTCAGGCTGGCAGAGCCACAGTTCAAACCCAGGTTGGCCTGATTCCAGGAGCACCCTTTGCCCGGTGTACAGGCCTGCCCTGGCCGTCCGCTGACCTCCCCGGCCCAGCACTCAGCCCCTGGCCAGCACCCACCCTTTCGCTGACCGCATTGTACTTGATGGCCAGCTCATCGCGCTCAGCGCGGCTCTGGGCCAGCAGGTCCTCCACGCGGGACAACTCCTGCTGCAGCAGCTGGTTCTCCTCCTGCAGCGACAGCATTGATGCCATCTCCGTGGCCAACTGTGGGGCTGGAGAGGGACAGCAGGCACACGATTAGCTTCTTCCTGGGTCCAGGGGGACATCCACCCGCTACAGGTGCCCTACCCGTCAGTGGAGGCAGGAAGATGGACCAGGACCCAGGAGGAGCCTGGGTAGAAGTGGATGTAGCGTCAGGTCACGGAGCTGAAGAACAGGGAGGAGGCGGGCAAAGTGAAGGGCCTGGGGCTAGACTCAGGGTGGACACAACTACAGCTGAAGTGTGGCCCCAGCCGGCCCGGGAGGTACAGCGGGGAGGCTCAGTCAGGAGACTAGGCCCCAAATTCTAGCTCCCTCCTTCTCCAATTACTACCCTTCTCTGGACCTCAGTTTTGCTGATCTGTAAAATGGGCGGGAACAGTAACCAGGCCTGCCTGACTTCGGGAAGGGCTTCACGTAACCCCAGGGACCAAGATAGTGCCAGCCAGGTTGTGAGCTGGAGGAGGAGGAAGAGGTGAAAAAAAAAGGCCAGGGGGAAAAGGAGCCACGTCCTGTGGACGCCCCTTCCACCTGGTCGAACTGGACACGCCATGGGCCTCCATCCAGGCTCTTCCAGCCTGGGTGAGGGTTCTCTAAGTCCCCGTCTGTGGCTCCCGAGGGGCCCCAATATCCCTGGTCTCCCAAGGAGGCTGAGGCTGGACAAGGACCGTGGCGGGAACACCAGAAACACCACCAGGGAGAGGAGCAAATACTCCAGCTGTGACTGAGTGTGCCCCAGCCCCTAGACTCTCAAACTACACACTCAGTTGTGAGTGCCACAGGTCTGTCAGCCTTCCAGAGGGGTGGGGCGGCGGGCGGGCGGTGGGCAGTACCGCCCCTCGGATTTCTGCAAAGCCCCTAGCAAAGCCGAACGGCCCTCCCCCTATAATCTCAGGTTCAGCCAGCTCGCACCTACCCTGGGAGTCAATATGGCGCTCGGGGTTTAAGCCTTTGCGGCAAGGAGGGGATGCTCAGCCCTGCCTCCTAGCAGCAATGCTTAGGGAACACGTTTAGGGAAATTACACCACGAAACCTTCACTTCCTCATCTGTAAAATGGGTCCTTCCATCACAGGGTTGCACCTGCCTCCCAGTGAGGAGACATGGGAGTGGCAGTCACTGTCATCATCATGACTACTGAGGAGAGGCTGGGAGACCAGGTAAGACATGGGTAGTGTCTGTACGAGGGAGGGGTGGTACCTGGGCTCTCAGGCTGCGAGAAGTTCCAGGTGACAATCTCCCTGATTCGGGCGGGCAGGTGGGCAGGCTGGTGGGCAGGCTGGCAGTCCTGGGCCAGGTCCTGCAGGCGCAGACCCCTCTCCTGGCCTGGCCCCAGGACGCTGCTCGCCAGTGTCTGGGGAAAGAGAGAGGGTGTGAGGGAAACTTGGGACCCTGGGCTCCCTGGCCTGGATGGGAAGGAGCAAAGTCCTGCCGCCCAAGATGTGGGTGCCCAGGAGACCATCAGGAAATTCTCAAAATGCAGGGAAGCCTGGGGGTTGGAATCGCAAAAAACAAACAACAACAAAAAAAACACGCCCCACTGAAAGACACTCTTGGTGTGCCTCCTGCCCAGAAGGGACACCCCCTCAAGGGCCAGAGACCCAGACCCCACAGTGGCAGCACAGAGTACTGGGGGTTCCAACCCAGCTCCGACCCAGATGGGTGAGGATCCCACTGTGCCAACCCTGGGATCTGGGAGGAGGGGTCGTCACCCTCTGCAGGGTACTGGGACAAGAAGCCACACTAGTTGAGCCCTGCACACCCCCTACCCAGAGTCGAGTTGGGCTGGGAGCTGCAAACCGGGGTCCCCGTGCACCTCACCACACGCCTCTCCCACCACTGGCCCCCAGGATGTGCCTACTCCGTCCACAGCGACTGGATGGGGTGGGCACAGCCCTCAGGACCCACCTGGATAACCGTCTCCAGTGCCAGTTGGGCCTCCAACGACCCCTCCAGCCCCAAGCTCATGGGAGAAGGCTGTAGGTACCCCTCTGCAGGGCCCCAGGCTAGCTCAGTCCACCCAGCTCGCCCCACTGCCAGAATGCTGGGCTGAGCACTGGGCAGATTAGGCTTAAATCCGGTGCCCCCATGTGACCACGGGGTAGGAGGGTTTGGAGGAGGGGGAGGGGTGGGAAGCAGAGGAGGGGAGAGAAGCGAAGCAGAGGGGAACAGAGGAAAGACGTAGGATAGAGAGGGGGAGGGGAGTAGAGGGGGAAGGGTGGGGAAGGGAAGGGGAAGGATGGAGTAGGGGGAAGGGGAGGAAAGGGAGGGGAGGGACCAAGAGGAAAGGACTTCTAATACACACACACACACTCCCCACCCTCCCCAACTGCTGGGTCCTAGAGCCCTCCACGCTCAGGGGCTGGGGTCAGCATCCTGGAGGCAGGGAAGGCCGGCCCGAGTCCTGAGAGTCTGTTAAGAACGTGCAGGGGTAGGCAAACGCAGGCTTACAGTTATATGTATGGAAAGCCCAGAGTTTATTCTTCTGTTCTTATTTATCGATTATTGTAGTATTTACCATACGAACAACCGTAAGCCTATTTTTGCCCCATCCTGTACTTACAGGGTGCTAGGCGACTTCTCCCACATCAGTGCAGGGCGGAGAGCACAGGCTGTGGAGTTGCCCAGGCCCGTCAAGGAACTGAGTCCCCCTCACCTCCACCCACCCCCAACCCTGCCTGCTGTGCACCCCAGGGAAAGCAACGATGCCTCTCTGAGCCCGTGTCCTGCTGTAAGACTGTGGATAATATTGCCACCCATCTCAGGGTGCCGTCTGGGGGATTAAACAAAATATCATGTGCCCACAAACAGCACGTGACTCAGTGCCGGATTCACAGTGAACATTTAATACTGATTTTGTTCATCAAAAACCCTGAAACATACAGTCCCTGTAACCCAGGGCTCTGGGGCTCTGGGGCTCTGCTGCCCACCTACTACCCCCCAGTGTTCTCTCCCTGTGGCAAGGAGGCTGTACAACCTATCGGTTAGACCCACGGCTCTGGAGTGGGTCACTGCTGGGTCACATCCAAGTCCGCTCTGTCACTTAACAGTATGCCTGTGGGCCGGTTACCTCTCTGAACCTCGGTCTCCTCATTTCTAAAATGGGGCCTACACCACCTACCATATGGCTGGGAGGATTAAGTGGGTCGAAAGGTGCAAGGGATTAGAACCACAGCTGGCCATGCAGTGGTCAGTTGGTGAATGGCAGCTGCTGTCCCCATACCATGTGTCTCAGCTCCTGCTCCCCTGGGCCCTTGGCCTCAGGGCACCCTCTGCTCTAGGTCATGTCCCGTAGGAGGCATACTTGCATTACCTCAGTAAGTCCTCATCTCAACCCATTTCCAGAGGAGAAAAATCAAGGCTCAGAGAGGTGGGGGCAATTGCACTTCAAGTCTCTACCACTGCATCGAGGTCAGACCCAGGAATGCAACAGGTGCTGCATAAATGCACATCAGTCCAGCCTGGACCCCTCCCCGCCAGCTAGGGAATCTGTTCTGCAGATGGAAAACCAGGAAACAGGGCACACCAGGACAAAGAGATAAGTGCCACTGGGTTGCCATGGCAACCAGGGCCAGATTTAGGCAAAACTAAACTCAGCCAGAGGCACAATGCTGCCATTACAAAACCCTGGGACTCCGCCTCTTGACAGCCCCCAGAAACACCCCTATAGGATGCACACCACAGCCAGAGCAGACCGTGGGCCACAAACACACCTAGGCCAGGATCTCCACCCCCCACCCGCTGAGCTTGGCAGAGAGGGGCGGCCCCCCCCACCGACAGTGCTTGGTGAACTGAACTGAATTGATCTGTGCCTTTCTCCAGCCAGTGCCTAAGGGATGGGGGGAAGGGAGCAGGATGCCAGAACCCTGGGCACTGGGTGATACCCACCCTTGGCTCCGCCCACGAAGTTCTGCCCTAGAGTCCTACTGGGCTCTCTAAGTCCCAAGAAATCATATCTAAACCTTGTACGTATGCAGAGTTCTCCAACGCCTGCAGCTTCCATCTAATTCTCAAACCACTGACGGAATTCCTCGTAGGAAAGGGCTCGATGCTGTAGCTTCAGCGTCTGACTGCCCGGACTCCGATCTTGGCTGGGCCTCCCCACCAGATGTGTGACCCTGACCCACTGACTTTGCCTCTCTGAGCCTCAGTTTCGTTATCTGCAAAACGGGATACCAACAGGGCCTGCTTCTATCATGAGGATTAAATAAGATGGCCCATACTTAACTGTGCGCCTCAGTATGGTATGACAGGAGATGCTTTGTGTTCACCAAAACAATTTTTGATTTTTTAAGAAAAATGGCTAGAAGCCATTTCCCAGGCTCCTTTGCAGTCAGATATGGCCATGTGATCAAGTCATGGCCAGTATAATTAGGACAGAAAGAATATGTACCACTTCAGACTTGGCCCATAAAAACCTCCCGTGAGGAATTATCTCCTTGCCTGTCCAGTAGCTAGAAGAAGATAATGCTGAGGTCCTGGGGTCAGAGCCACAAGCTGGAAGGGACCTGGGTCACCGTGTAGAAAGCCACCTGCCAAACACCCAACAGGGCTTTTCATGAACGAGAAATAAGCTGCTGTTGTGCTGAGCCTCTGAAATTCCTGGGTTTCATTATCAGCTAGTTATTCTCTTAATCACACTACACACTGTTAAATCGTGGCTACGTGTTGGCTGTGCTTCGTGTTATCATTACTGTCACTAGTTTTACTGTCTTCCCTGTACCCAATCGAGAACCTTGTGCCTTGCACACAGAGACCCTCAGCCATTGTTTGCAGATCTAGAGGCAGGAGCCAGCCAAAAAGTTCCTCCAAGGTTACTCCGAGTTTCAAACATTCTAGTTGCTCTTGCCCACTTATCCCTTCTATATTCTCCAAGTGCTGACTAGAAGCTATAACAAAAATACTGGACCAACCGCGAGCCAGGCCCTGTGCCCAACCCTCTGCATCAGCACCTTATCTGTTCTAACCTTCTCGGCAGCCCTGTGAGGTGGTACTCTTCTACCCACTTTACAGATGCCAACACCAAGGCTCAGGGACGCTAAATAACTCACTGGAAGTCACTATCCATGAAGGGCTGAAGCTGTGGGCGACCCTCTGGAATGCCTGGTTCCAAAGTGTTAAACAAACAAAAACGGCAATAGCTACCTTGTGGGCGTATCACATAAGCCACTGCCACCTCGGGCTTGGACTGCTGAGACGGTTCCTCATAAGCCTCCCTGCTTTGTCCTCTTGTTGCCCTTACCCCCATCTAGTCTCCCACAGTCAAGATCACGTCCCTCTTCTGTTCTATATCCACCATCACCCCTTCCGGCTGCCTCCTATCACACTCGAAATAAAATTCAAAGTCCTGCCACAGCAAAGACGACCTGCCCGATCGGGCCCAGGCCCACCTCTCCCACATCAACTCCTTCCCTCTCCCCGTCGCGTGTCCCACTCCAGCCCTGCTGGCCCTCTTGATTCCCAAACACACCAGACAGGCTCCCACCTCAGGGCCTTTGCACCTGCCATTTTGGCTGCCTGGAATGCTCTTCCCCGTTTCTTGCGTGGCCGACTCCTGATTGTCAACCAGATCTTGGCTCAAAAATGTCACCTCTGAGAGTGCCAACCCTGACCTCCCCACTAAAGCAGCTCCTGACAGTGGCCAGCACCTTTTTTGCCTACATGTATGTGGTCTATCTCCTCCACAGGCAGGGACCAAGTCAGCCTTGTTCACTGCAGTTTCCACAGTGCCTAAGGCCAGAGCTCCACGAACAGTTGCTGAGTGAATGAATAAATGCTAAGAGACAAATAATAACACAGGAAACTAAACGAAAGAAAAAAAAAAGAAACGATCCCCCTGGGCTTTGACAGGGTCACACCGGGCAAGCTGTGGCCACGGGTGATGTCGCCCACAGCCTGGGATCTGGAGAGCACTCCCAGTGAACACATATTCCAGCACCTGCTGCATCCCAGGAGTTCAGGGTACTCCTAGGTGAGAGGGGTGCCTAGTCTCCAGGAAGGGTGCCCACCCCCAGGGCTTGAGAGAAAGACCAGAGAGGAGGAGCTGAGTCAGAAAAACCCCCAAGATCTAGCGGCTCTGACTCCTGAGGTCTTTTCCTGAACCCTGCTCCTGACTGAGGAGCCCAGCCTACCCTTAACCTCGCGTTTATTTATTAAGCAACTGCTGTGAGATCAGCTAAGGAAATAGGAAATCTCAGATGAAAACCAACACAAGGTCTCCTGGCTTCAGAGGGAGCTGGGGAGACTGGCCATCACAGGGTCAGAAATCGGCGCAGAGCACTAGCCTCTTGGGTTTGCATAAAAATCAAGAGGGAGCCCGTACAAAATGCCAACCTCAGAGGCTGGCATGGGGGCCTCCGGGCCCCATTTTGAGAAACCCAAGGAGTGGAGAGCCGAAATTCCTGCACAGGCTGTGCCATCTTAGGTCACTCAATGACCGCTCTGGGCCTCAGGTTCCTCATCCCTAAACTGGAGCTGCTTTCGGTTCCTAGGGTTGCGCTGAAGGTGAAATGACATCCCACACGGTGCCGACCCACAGGAAGCCGCAGTAAGGGATCCGCTGTTTGTGGTGAGAGTTGGGAAGGGCCTCCTACCGCACGCAGCTCAGCCCCGTAGAGCGAGGAGAACCCCGGAGCGGAGGTGCGCTCGTTGGGCGCTTGCAGGCCCCTGCGACCGAGCAGGCCCCCGCCTCTTCCCGCCCACCCCGGCCCGCGAGCCCCGGGCGGGATTGGAACTGGACGCGGCAGGATGTCCGCAGAGCTCGTGGGCGCGCGCTCCCGCAGGCAGGCCCGGCAGCAGCGGTGGGCGCGGCGAAGGCGCCCCGTGCGCCCCTAGGCTCTGGGACGCGGCTCAAGCCCGCCTCTGCGCGCGCTCGCCTTCCCGCCCTGGGCGCGCCGCAACCTCAGTCCTGAGGCCCCGCCCGCGCGCCCGCCGCCTCCTCCCGCCGGAGCGCACCCTTCGTGCCCGAGACTCCGGGCCGCGGGAGCGCGCGCGGCCGGCCTCCTACCTTCGCGCTTCGCGGCCGCCGCCGCTGAGGCCGAGTGGGTCCGGCCGGGCTGGGCCGGGGGGCGGAGCCCGCTCCCGCCCCGCCCGCCTCCCCGCGGAGGGCGCGCCCTGGGGCCGGGGCGGGGCCGCGGTAGGCTTGCAGCGGGGGTCTCTCTGTAAAGGGTTTACTTCCGACAGGCACTAGTTGAGGAAGGCTCTTCATCGATCGCATTTACTGCTTCGGACAACCCAGCAAGCAGGGATTATTAGCTCCTTTTGCATAAACGGGAAATTGAAGATAAAGCAAATCGTGCAAGGTCTGGCACCTGCAAGGTGGCAGAGCAGAATCCGAACCCAGAACCAGCTGCTTAGTCCCTCTGTGGTCTTGGCTCGTGCTCCCTGGCCTTAAGGACCTTAAATTCCTAAACTTTGGCCTCAACCTAACCAGCGGGAGGGAGCATTCCCGCCCTCCACCTCCGAGCCCAGTGAAGCAATACTGAGGCTTCAAAGGCCTGAACTGTAGGGAGAATGTCTTTGTTTTCCCGATTGTCCAGCAACCTTGGATGAGGTCCTCTGGCTTCAGTTTATCTGTAAAATGGTGGAACCTTGTCTGCTGCCCATTCCTTCTCACAAGCTCATGGGCCTCCCCCAACTGGGATCGGATAAAACCCAAGAGAAAACCATGTCAGAGAGAGTAAACAGTGATGTCGTTTCTATCATAACAATACATTAGGCTCCACATGCCCCTTTCTGTTTTTGAAGGCATTGGAGCGAATCATCCACTTCAAAGGGGTAGGCTGGTCTGAGTCTCTAGGTTTGAGGGAGGGGTGTGCTTTGAAAAAGTATGTTGAACTTTACAATTTTATAGTTGAAAAGCAATGAATACCCGGAAAGAACAGCAGCGGGCCTGTGGCGGATGGTTCTGCCTCTCCCCGTGGTGGGAGGGGTGGAGGGGGAGCTTACTTTGTCAAAGAGGAGCCTGCTTTTCACATCTGAGGAGTCGCACTAGGGGCTGCCAATGGGCCCTTTGGGCTCTGTGACCTGGGGATGGCGCAGGCAAAGCCGAGGCCTGGGCCAGGGCTAATAGCTATTCATCAAGGGAGATTTGGGTCAATCCCCGGGATTTGGGGTACGGAGGGGTGTGTGGTTCGGAGGAGAAGGGTGCAGTTTCCCTGAGGTGTCCCAGACCCAACCTAGGAAGGGCTGACTGGCCTCTGCCAGTGAGCCCCACCTACCCCCAAGGGCCCCAGCATGGCCCAGGTCTGTGTCACTCTGTCTGGGTCCCTACCCGGGCACTCACACTGACAGGCTCATGACCTCGCCAGTCCACTTTGGATCCTCCCTGAACCTGCAGAGCTTTCATTCCAGAGTATTCATCGCAGAACCAAGAACCCATCCTTGCAGGTCCCTCCAAGAGACCTCTTGATGCCCAGGCCCCTCCCCATCAGGCCTCCCATGGTGAACAGACCCTGCACCTCACAGGCAGCCTGTAGTGGCTGCGTACCACCCTGTGCTCGCTGGTTCCTCTCATGTTTTCTCATTCTGTCCGCCTTGGTCCCTCTGAACACTTCTATAAAGCAGGACCTAGGCTGCAAGGCAGGCTCTAGGACTATTTCCATTTTATGGGTGAGGAGACCAAGACTCAGAGAGGTAAAGTCACATGCCCGAGGACACACAGCAGGAGGTTCAGTGACTTCTAAGCCATGTTCCTTCCTAACCACCACGCAGCAGCAGCAGCAGCATCACTTAAGATTTTGGGAGGGCGGCAGACACAGCTCCTCCCTCCTTGACCTCTTATCTGTGGAGCCCAAGGAGCCTTCTGCAGGGAGGCAGATACTTTCACCAACCTTTCTTGGGAGGCTGGGTCCCCTGCTGTGCTGACTCAGTTGCTCAGCTCCACCTGCCCTATGGTCATCTGAACCCCCAGGGCTGCCGCCCACCCATCGCCCTGCCCCAAAACCAGGTGGTGCCCAATCCAGCAATACCAGGACCAACCATCAGGAGAGAATTTTGCTAGGTGCTTACCTGCTCACTGCAGAGGGTTTTAAGTCTGCAACTCAAGTAACTGGGAAACGAGTGACAGAGTTACCTCCCCCAGGTTGCTAGGTCCAAGCGCCCGCCTAATCCAGGTGCTATGCTGGCTTGGACTCTGCCCGCCATCAGCAAAACCACGTTAACCAGGAGGCTTAGAGTTTGGGCGTTCCAGTTAACTGAATTTGATGGACATCTTAAAGCTAACTTGCACAGTCTTTCTACAATGCCTGACTTTATTTTTTTTTAACATTTTTAAAAGATTTTATTTTTAGAGAGAGGGAAAGGGAGAGATAAAGAGAGGGAAAGAAACATCGATCTGAGAGAGAAACATTGATCGGTTGCCTCTCGTACATGCCCCTTTTGGGGACCAAACCCACAAACCAGTCAGTCATGTGCCCTGACCAGGAATCCAACTGGTGACCTTTGCTTTGTGGGACAACACCCAACCAACCGAGTCACACTGGTCAGGGCAATGTAATGCCTGACTTCAGTGGCAAAACGTTAGGAAGACCAAAATGTCCAGCAGCAGGGGACTTTCACATATAAGTCATGAGCTGTTCACTTAATGGAATACTATGAAGTCATTCCAAATATTACAAAAGAAGATTTGGTGACTGGAGAAATGGTTACAAGATATTAAATGGAAGGTTTCAGAACAGTAGGACAGAGTAAGCTCAAATTTGTAAAACAAAAATGAAGTATTTATTTCCTATAGACAGATATAATAGGAAAAAGAGGACACTAAATTTTTAATCATGCTCTATATTGTTGGGTGTTGGTTTGACAGATGACCTTTTAAATGTAGATTTCACTTTGAAATGATGGTATGTTTACGTGATTCAAATTCAAATAGTATAGAAAGTCAGAAGACTATCTCTCCAATCCCTATCTCCTAATCACCCAGGGATATTTTATGCACATAAAGTATGTATTTTCCCATCTCATTTTTTATGCAAAAGAGGGTGTATTATATCTACACTTTATTCTGTACCTTGCTGCCTGTCCTTGCTGTAATTTAGCAGCCACTCCTTATCAGCGTATGAAGATCTTTTCATTCTTGGTTTCCGCCCCCCCCAGGGACCTAGTATTCCATTGTAAGGATGTACCTACATTTACATAACTCATCCCTTACTGACGGACATTGTAGTGGTTAGACTGCAGTGAGTCTCATTTTATCCCCCCAAATAACCCCCAATGCCTGAGAATGTGATCTCATTTGGAAACAGGGCCTTTGCAGAGGTAATTAAGGCTTTTGAGATGAAATAATTTAGGTTCCACCTGAATTCAGGGGTGGGCCCTAAATCCAATACAAGGTGTCCTTACAGGAAGAGGGGAGGACGCGCACAGAGACACAGAAAAGGCCCTGTGAAGAGAGGCAGAGAGTGGAGTTATGCTCCTACGAACCGAGGAAGGCTTTCACTAGAAGCTGGAAGAGCCTTTGGAAGGAGTATGGCCCTGCTGACGTCCTGATATCAGACTTCTAGAGAGAATAAACTTGTTTTAAGCTGCCCAGTTTGTGGTAATTTGTTATGTCAGCCCGAGGAAACTAATGCGTAAGCAGACTTCTAAGATGACCCTGGATGATCCTGCCCCACCCCCCCAACCAGCTTTCCTGCCCTTGTGTAATCCCCTCCCCTCCAAGTGTGGGTGGGACCTGAAACTTGCTTCAATCCAGTAGACTCCAGCCAAGGCGATGACACGTCCCTTCTCAGATTAAGACTGTGACTACTGTCTTGCAGGCACTCTTGCTTGCTCACTTTTTTTTTTCTTAAGATTTATTTACTTTTAGAGAGTGGGGAAGGGAAGGAGAAAGAGAGGGAGAGAAACATCGATGTGCAAGAGATTCGATCAGTTGTCTCTCACATGTCCCCCACCGGGGACCTGGTGTGTGCCCTGACTGGGAATCAAACCGGTGACCTTTGGGTTTGCAAGCCAGCGCTAAATCCACTGAGCCAAACCAGCCAGGGGTGCTCACTCACTTTCAGGAGGCTAACTGCCAAGTTGTAAACGATGGAGAGGCCACATGACAAGAAATTGGGTGACCTCTATCCAAGAGCCAACAAGGAATGGAATCCTCAGTGAGAGTGGAAGTAGATCTTCCCGTTAATCCTTAAGACGACACTGCAGCCTCAGCAGACACCTGGACTGCAGCCTGTGGGGCAAGTGGAGACAGAGGGCTCACTGAGCTGCACCTGGGTTCAAAACCTACAGAAACCATGAGACAATAATGTGTGTTGTTTTAAGCTTATATGTTTTGGGGTGATTGTTACACAGCAAGAGATATATAGCCTACTTCCAATCTTTTGCTATGGCAATATAACCTGATTGTTAATATTCTTTGTGTTTTTGTTTTCCTATCTGCATCACATCAGTAATCAAGAAGAAAACAAAGTACCTACTTGCATCCAAGTTGCAATGAGGAAAAATTAGTCTTCTGTCCACAGAGCACTGTATCTTCCTGTCACTTCCTGCTCTGTCGACAGCTATTGAACACCTACTGTGTGCCCGTGACCACTTCAGTGGCCTCCAATCACCTATGGAACAAAGGCCCTCCCTTGGCCTGTCATGCGATACCTGCCACGTTATGGCTTTCTTAATCCGGGTGGAGGGAATGGGAACTTCGGGTACCAAGCAGATCTTATTTGCCAGCCCTGTGGGCAGCACCGCTCAAGTACAGCGTGGATGCTGGAGCCAGACTGTCCGGGTTCCAGTCCTACCTGTGCCCCTTAGGAACTACACGACTTGGGGCATTTTACATAATCTCACTGTCCCTCAGTCTCATCGTTCGTAAAACTGGGATGACTATCTACCTCGCGGGCTGTTGGGATGATGAGTTTTATGTTAAGTGCACAGAACGGGCCTAACAGAGAATTAGCATTTAAAAAATAGCTACTATCAACATACGGGAAAAGTAAGGCCCAAATGAGTGTTACACAAACGCCCAAGGCCATACAGCCATTAAATCTGCCCAGACTCCTTTTTCACAGGCTTCTGCCCTCATACACCCTTCGCTCCCTTCTCGTATCAGTGACCTCTGGCTGCGGAATAGTATTACCAGAGACTTAGCAGCTTGAAACAACTCATTTACTGTTTTGATGGCTCACGATGCTGGGCACAGCTTAGCTGGGTCCACTGCACAGCTGAAATGGAGGTGTCGGCCAGGGCTGAGGGTCATCTGAAGGATCAACGGGGAAAGATCAGTTTCAAGCTCACGTGGTTTTGGCAGCACTCAGTTCTTTGCTGACTGCTGGACCAAGGGCTTCGGCTTCTGGTTTGGCTATCAGTCTGCTCTTGTCGCCATGACCCTTCAACTAGGGCAGCTCATGCAAGCAGGGAGCTTGCTTCTTTCAAGAGCGCAAGGTAGATGTCACACACTCTCGTAATCGCGGAAGCAACATCTTGTCACCTTTGCCTTAGTCTGCTGGTTAGAAGTTGCAAGTCTAGCCTACACTCGAAGGAGACGGATTACACGAGGGTGTGAACACCAGGAGGTGGGGATGGTGGGGGCCGCCTTAGAGTCCACCTGCCACACCTGTGTATCCAAATCGTCCCCCGTGCATAGATCAGTTCAGGCCTCACAACCCTCAAACCAACGCCCACCTGCTACCGCCATCTTAGCCAACCACCCCCACCAATTTGGAACCTGCCGTTGGCGATATAATTAAAGAGATGCTGGGTTTGGTACAGAGCACTATTTCCTGGGGATCCTGGTCCTGTAGCAGTTTTTTTCACTTGGGTTCCAGTTGGTGATGGAGAGCCCCAAACTGTCCCTTGCTGCCACACATCCCTCAAGGTGCTTTTTAGGTTTTTTCCTCCTTCTTTTCAGGTTTGATTTTGGTAACTGTTTCCTCTTGGCTGCCTCATCGCCACCACCTGAGTACTGGGCATGTCACCTGATTGTAAATAAAGGTGATTTAAGTCAAATTATAGGATGGGCACCTGCTAGCACTTTTGATACCTCATCTGAGTGACAGAGGTTAAGGAAGGAGCCTGTGGTCACATATCTCACCAGCAAACAGCCAAGACCCCACGCCCAGGTCTGTCTCCAGAACCCAAGTGCTTACTTTCAATGGTATGTACTTCTAATGACGGGATTCCTCTAAGTCTACGCTTCCTCACTCTCAGCCTCTAAGCACTTAGAAAAGGTGGGAAGTAACGGAAGAGACAAAAAAGCTTTCTCCTCCTAAGGGTCCTTTTATGTAATTTCCTTATCCTCATTCAATGGGCACGAGAATCCTCAATTTTAATTTTCTTTGTCCTCCGTATACTCAGTGGCCATTTCCATATCAAACTTAAAGACTACTTGTCCTGACTGGTGTTGCTCAGTTGGTTGGGCGTCACACCACAAAGCAAAATGTCACAGGTTCAATTCCTGGTCAGGGCACATGCCTGGGATGAGAGTTCGGTACCCAGTCAGGGCACGTATGAGACACACGACTGGTTTCTCTCTCTCATCTGTGTTTCTCTCACTCTCTTTCTCCCTTCCCTCCCCTCCTCTCTCTCTAAAATAAATAAATAAAATCTTTTTTTTTTAAGTACTAAACAAATACAATAAAACTATTAAAAAAAGAATTACACCCTTGTTACAGAATCCTCAGGCAGAAGTGCATGGCCTTTTTTATTTTTTGGCCTGTGTGTGCCTATAGGCTCTTAGTATTTAGGGAGATGCTTCGCAGGGAGGGGTTGGTGGGAGGCAAGGGACCAGAATGTCCCAGAATAGCAAAAAAGACTGTACTCTTCTAGATGCATAGGAGAGAAGTCACTGGTTGCCTTAGGGGAACAGGGCCAAATTCTCTCATTTTGGCCGATCTGTTACCCTGAGCCACACTTTACATCTGAACACGTGATCAATGGTGAGAAGTGGTTGTGTGCTGATTTGCAGCATCCTGGAAGGCTTAGGGGCCATGTCACCAAAAACATTTGTCTTTGACGCACTGACAGAAGTAAAAATATTTATTTTTTTTTATCTTCAAAATGTGGTCTCATAAAAAGGCAATTACTTTTGTCGGTTCATCACCTTGACCCTTCCAAAAAGGAATCTTTGAATCAAGAGGTAAAACTGATAAAAGCAATTTTAGAGGTGTCCTCAGATAAAATTATTTCTTATAAACCAGCAACACAGGCAACACTAGAGTTCAGTCAGAGCTCTTCTATCATGTAGTCCCTGAAGGAGAAAAGAGTTGTCTACAAACAAGGCATTTCAGAAACCACCAAGAACACCCCAGCGCACCAGGAACTGTAAACCCACACAGTTGCCACTGGACAGGAAGGCCAAACCCCCACCTCCAAAGAACGGCTTCCACTTTCCTGCCCCAACGCTGTTCCACCTGGCTTCCTGCACCTGCCTCGGCCCTGCACTGCCCGCCTGGCCTGCAAGACACAGAAACCAGGCCACTGGGTCGAGAGAAAAACTGCTTCCTGGAGCTCAGGGCAGCGCCTGTGGCCGACTGAGGGGAAGGCTTTCCGAGGCCCTGGCTGGGGCTTAGTGCAGGAATGGTCCCTTTTGCAAAGATACCAAGTTAGTGCAGGTCAGTGCAGGAGCAAAGCAAGTATTAAAAACTTCTGAAAGCTGGTTAACACTCCCAATTTTCCTCTGATCGTCCATTCAAGCTGCGGCCTTCTAAGCCTGCCAGGGACCAGGGAGGAAGCCATCCTCTGAAAGCGCCTCGACGAGGTCGCCGCAGCCGGCGGGAGTGCAGAGAGCCCCCCTCGCCAGCAGTGATCCTGTGACACCTGTAATCCCTGAGGAGGGCTGATCGGAAGCCAGGCCGCACACTCACCCCTTCTTTTGCTTTTGGGGGCTTGTGTTTATTATGGGTCATTGTGATGGAAGAAGTAGTCTGAGTCTCTCTCACGTCAAGAGGACAGACACGGACAGGGATCCTGGAGCTTTTCTTCTGTGTTCTGGTTGCATACTTGAGTCCCAGGGAACAGTGTGACATGGTGCCAATTGACTGCCTAACATTCCAGGTCTTTGAAGAGAGTCAAGCAAGGAGGAGAGGAGACGGTCATGCTCCGAAAAGGCTGGCCAGGGAGTGCTTCGTCCTCCTTCCTTTGGCCCAGATGAGAGAGCTCCTTTTCAGAAGTTGTATGAAAATAGAGTTGGGCTCAGGTCAGAACTGGACCCAGCCTGTGCCTGCCTGGGTCTGGTTGGAAGTCGCCCTGTAAAGGGAAGACAGGGAGCAGTGGCAGAGTTTAGATGTTTGAAAATTACAAAGCATTTAATAATAGGTGGGTTTGCTCTGGGCAGAAAGAGCTCCAAGAAGTCAGCTCCTGAGTATTCCGGAGCAGACGTCAGCAAACGGTAGCTTAGGGACCAAATCTAACCCCCTTTATTTTATGAAGTTTTACTGATATACAGCCATGCCCATTCATTTATATATTGTCTGTGGCTACCCTTGAGCCAGAAGAGCAGAACTGAGTAGCTGGAACAGAGACCACGTGGCCTGCAAAGTCTAAACCATTTGCTCTCTGGTCCTTCATAGAAAATATGTGCTGACTCCTGCCCTACAGCCTGTCCATACAGTGGTGCTGCAGGATTTTAGCATCTTTTCACCCTGATCCCAGGTAAAGGCTTCACATTTTATGGGGTCAGAGAAGGCAACAGGCCTGGCCTCAAAGGTCCCATGAGGATGGCAAGGCTAGAACCCAGGCTGACTCTTGGCCTCGTGTTGTGCGATAGCTGGGGGTAGGAGGGGGAGAAGGCGGTACTGGGGACAAGCCAAATCACTTGTGAGGTGGTTTAAAGACCAGAGGGGGTTGTATAAGCTGGCTCTAGGCTACCTTGCAGTGGAGAGCAACAAAAAGTCTTCACAGACTAAAACACACCACCCCAGCAAGTGCTGTGGGTCTCTGTCCTCAAGCCGGCCTGAAAATGTCCAAATTGGAGCTGGTGCTAGACATCAGAAGGCAGGCATTCGGGGTAATCCCAGGTTTTCAGAGAAACAGCCCCGGCCCAAGGCCCACCACAGAGAATGGGAGCCTCCTCACCCTGTGGATTTTGTGAAGTCTCCCCAGATGTCAGCGGTGGCAGTAGCGGTAGGCTTGGGCTGTGGCCAGGACACAGTGGCACCTCCTAGTGATGTCCCCAAGTCCAGTTGGTAGGAAGAGAAGTGAAAAAGACAGGAGTCAGAGATCTTTTTGGTTGTAGCAGTGGCCCTGTAATCAGTCTTATAATTCCAGGTAGCTGAGAAAGACACACGTGACGATGTGTTTTGCGGCCACAAAACACCAACTAGCAGCCACATTTGTACCGTCTTCTCATGGTATAAATGTGGGCTCCCGGAGAAAGGCAGAAGGCGACATACGAGGTGGAAGGGAGGGCGACTAGTGGGCAGGGCACACATTCATCTATCAGCCACAACTGAGGCTGGCCCTGTTTTTCATGGTTTATGTTAAAAATCTGCTTAAATTTTACCATCTCCTGCCCTGGGTTCTTGAATGGAAAATGCCCACTCAAACTGCAAGGTCAACTTCATATAAAGCCCTCAGGTCAGTCTGGATCAAACAGCTCAGAAAATCGTGTCAGACATGTGCCAAGCCCTGGGGGCCGAACTGGTTAGGGGTCGGAGAGCGCCGTCCAGAAAGGGCACCACAGAGGCTGGTGCCTACGCACCTCTCCCCCAGGCTGGGTGGCATGATGGGGCCTCAGCGCCCGCTTCTGTGCCCTTCTGGCACCTCTCCCAGTGCTGCCAACTGTCTGTCCCTTCTGCAGTCTCAACTGTCCCTGCGCCTGCCATCCTCTGCCTTCCCACCAACTTGCTACTTCTAATCCGCTCTGGGCTGGGAGACCAGATAAAACTTGAGCCCTCAAGGCTTTTACGGCTCACCAAGTCCACTTCTCAGTGGAGCCTCACCACAGTCCCCGGGGGAGGCCATGCCAGCCCCAGCTGTGTGACTTCATGCAGGTCGCTCAGCCCCCAGTTTCCTCACGTCTAAGATGGAGACAAGAACCACGGCTACACCTCACAGGAGTGTCTTGAGGATTAACAGGCCCAGCACATAGTGACAAAAATGATGACACTACTAATGAAATGAGGGCTAACAAATGTGAGAGCACTCACGATGTTCATTAGGGCTATACATGTACTATCGCATTTGATCCCCACAAGAAACCTGCATTTTAGGTGTCATTACTGCCCCATCCTACAGATGGGGAAGCGGAGGCCCAGAGAAAGGGCAGTTTCCTGGAGGTCACACTACCGCTAAGCCAGGATCTGCACTCGGTCAGTCTGGTTCTGGAACACATACAGGGGTGGGCAAAAGTAGGTTAATAATAACCATAAATAATCATCCAATAATTAATAAATAGTTATAAACCGTTCTGCAAACTCACAACTATAAACCTACTTTTGAAGTTCATTCTTATATATTATTTATTAATCACTGTTATGTAGTATTATTACTAAGCTACTTTTGCGCGCCCCTGTACTAAGTACTCGGTAAATGTCAGCTAGTTGTGACTCTTCTTCACCCAATACCACTCAGCTGTAGACATGCTAACTACCTGTCTTTCCCATCAGCACATAAGCCCTGGAAAGTGGTATCCACAGGGCCTAAAATGCTACCTGGCACACAGCAGGGTCTCCATACTGTCTGTTAAAAATGCACCAGCAGTGAGGGAAGGCTTAAGACAGTGCAGCTCAGACCTCAGGGAACACACAAGTAACATTACGAACGGGTTCCTGCCGCTGCCCCAAGCGATGCCCAGGCAGCGGTCCTGTGACCTCACTGAGAACCAAGGCTGAACGAGCAACTCCCGGGGCAGGGGCCGGGGGCTCACTGCCTGCTACCCCCACCAGTCTCCTGGGCTGGGCCCCCCACGGGGATGAAGCTTGAAGCCTGGCCTCCAGATAGGGGAGCCAATGTCCATGAGCCTTAAATGGAAAGAGAGCAGGCTTCCTCCCTGCCTGTGTCTTGTCCCCAAGAAACTGGTTAACGCTGTGTAGAGAGAGTGGGCTGGTAACAATCAGCCAGCCTGGGGAAGGCCAGGGGCATCAAGCTAGGCTGGGAAGGTGTGGTGGGGGGGTCGAGGGAGGGGGCTGGCATCCCAGCTCTATCGGAGGCCAGGACTCAGTACCAACTTCTGGAATTCCAGGGTCACTAGAAGGCATCCCTTACATCCTAGAACAAGCACCACACGGCTTGCTGGGGGGGCTGCCTCTCAGCTCCCCAGCAGCCCGATGGCCTGGCTCAGGGGTAGCGCCAAACTAAATCTCCCGTTTTCTTTCTCACCACTCAACTCGGTGCTTTTACACTCACCCATCTCCCTCAACACACCAGGTGCTTAAAGAGTCTGAACCCTACTCAGCTCCACTCTCTGTGCAGAATCCCAAGTGTTCCCTGCCCCAGTCGCCTTCCTTTAGGGCCCTCTGAATGCCACCTCTTTCACGAAGCCTCCCCCGATCATGATGGCTGGCAGTCAGTGTGGTCTCCAGTCTTTGTGCCCCGGACTCCTGTCTCCTGCTAGATATGAGTGCCCTGGGAGCACAGGTTGTGTCTCCATCAACCTGCTCTTTTAATACCCACTGAGCAGCCTCTGAGAACCAGGAACCCGTGTGATGGCTTCACAGGAACAAATGAGTTGAAGTAGCTGCCCATCGGGGGAGAAGAGACACCCTGAAGGGCTCAGTGGTGGGTCTCAGGGGAGCAGAGGACCCTTTACGCGGTGCGGCAGGGTCAGCTTCACAGTGCTCACCTTCCAGTGGGTCACACACAGCTACTAAATGACAGATCGATGAGTGAGGGAGGGAAAGCCACGGGCCCCAGCTGCCGGCAGGAAGAGGAACCCACTTAGCAGCACAGCACACACAGCCGCCCCAAAGCACTCACCTGAACCGGGAGCATCTTCTGGCTGGACAGGGGACCCCCCTACAGACAAATGATCCCCAGGGGGAGGGATCAGGGTGGAGGTTTTCGCCCCTGGGGGAGGAGGAAGCAGGCTCAGTCCCCCTGCGCTGGCAGGCCGGGCTCGGGGAGCCCCGGCTGCTCCTTCCTTCTTCTTCATGTTCTAGAGAGGAGAGGAATGTGAACCAGTCAGCTCTGCCGGTGCCCCACCGCTACCAGAAAACCCCAACGGTGGCCCCGGGTTCCAAACATGTACATAAACGCAACGGATGGTCAAGATCTGTCTAGCGTTTTCATTGTTACGAGGTGTATTCAATGCCTCACAACTCTGATGCTATAAAAAACACATGTAATTTTAAAACCCTGCACCCGAATTTATTAATCATGAGGGCAACACAAATCAAACCTATTACGATACACTGCTACGTACCCGCCGGAATAGCTAAAACACAGAGCACCAAGTGCTGACAAGGGCACGGAGCAAGCAGAACGCTCACACAACTGCTGGTGCAAGTGTCGGCTGGGGAAACTCCTTTGAAGAACTGATGGCCCTGCAGCCCCCCATCCCCAGACAGAGCCCATGGAAATACACAGATCTGTGCACCAGGACATGTGCTCAAACATCCTCAGCAGCACTGCTTGTAACAGCCCCAAGCTGGAAACTACCCAAATGCCCACCATCAGTTACATGAGTAAATCACTGGATATATTCTCAGAATGGAATATGCTGCCACAGTGAGAATGAACAAACTACATGACACGGTGTGCAGGGTCTCACCACTGTATCGGTGAAAGAAAGGAGTCATACACGGAAGAGTACAAAGTGTATGATCTAATTAATAAAGTTAAAAACAAAACCTAGGGTAGGATATTTGGTCAGGACAGTTGTTACTCAAGGTGGCAGTTAATGGAAGGGAGCAGAAGAGAGGTTTCCAGGGTGCCGACATCCACTTCTTGATCTGGGGCTAGTCTATGTGGGTAAATTCGGTTTTTAAAAATTCACTGAGGTCTGCATTCATAGTTTGTGCACTTTCTGTATGCATACCAAACATTAATAAAACATTTAAAGAAAAAATCCTGAGCACCGAGCGTGAGCCAGAAACCAGCACCAGCTACAAAGATGGAAACGAGCTGCATCCCTACTTATAAGGAAAGTAACAGCTTAATCAAACACTAAGACCACAGGTCCAAGTCAAAAGCCCTCAAAGAGCTCAGCGTGAGTCCAGATGGGCCGGCTGTTTCTAGCTCTAGGACCCTGGGCAAGTCCCGTAGCCTCTCCAAGCCTCAATCTGCTCGCCTGTGAAGGGGGAGAATGTTTAATTCGTATGAGAAAGTGCCTGAAAACACTACCTGGCACACAGCTGCTCAGTAAATGTTAGTTTCCTCCCAGCAAGAGAAAGAATCACATCCCAACCAGTCCACTGGATTTGACCTGCATTTTCTCTTAAGGGCCAGCTGGCCAACTTCAAGGTCCCAAATCATCGCTAGCACAAAGCAGAAAAGAGGAGAAAGAGATAGTAAGTAAAGAGGAAGAGCATTATTTTAGGGTTACAAAGTTTCTTCAAAATCAAATCCATTTGGTCCTTGGTTTCCCCAAATCATTCCACCCTTACAGTAGATCAAGGCCAAGTCTTGGCAGCCTAGCCAGTCCAACCTTTCTCTCTTCTCAACAGGAACCAAAGGGGAAAAGCCAGATGCAGGGCAGCTCCGGACAAAGACACAGGGAGCCAGGACAGCACCACCAGCAGAAGGTGCCCATGACTCCCCATGCTCATCTTGATGCCTTCCTGCCCAGAGCACTCCCAAAGCTTCCTTACTCAAGGTACTAGGCCAAAGACGCAGCTTGGAATGGGCACACTGACCTCCACTCTAGTAGCCAGGACAAAATGGCCAGCTCTGGCAACAAGTGACTGATGTTCCTTTTCGACTCAAAGGCTATGCACATGCTGTTCCCTCTGCTTAAGCCAACCTTTGACCCTTCCTCCCTTCTTTACAGGTTGCTTCTTCCAGGAAGCCTTCCTTGGTTCACCTAACTCTGGGCTATGTGCCTTTCCTGTAGGAACTCATGGCACCAAGGACATCCCTAGGTCAGAGGCTCCTGCCATGTTGTAATCATCTTGGCTTGCCCATATCAGCTCAACTCTGAGAGGACAGCAGCGCCCTCTCATTCACCCCCCGTGCAGCACCTGGAACAAGGTGGCTGCACAATAAACATCTGCTGAACTGACGGAGCTGAATTGTGAGACAGAGCGATGGGCTCTGTGCTGGGCTTGGTGTGGTGGCCACAAGTATCATCTGATCATGGCCAGCACAGCCACGTCCGGGTGGGACTCACCGCAATGTTGAGCTTGATGGTCTGGCCCTCCTTGAAGCCTAGGTCCAGCTTGGGGCCTTGGTCTGGGTTCTGGGCTTGTTTTGCAAATTCACACTGCTGTTTCACCCACCTGGGGAGAAGGTAACCAAGCTGAGGAAGAGACCAGCTGCCCTGCACTCACACTCGCTTCACCACCACCTGCCACGGGTCAAAGACAAGGCTTTTTACTGCAGCAGGTGGTGGAGGAGCTCGGGTTTGGCAATCAAGCCTGAATTCAAATCCTGCCTGTGACACCTAGGTTGCTGCATGCGTATCAGTTTCTGCATCAGCAAAACGGGCTGACGAGTCTGTGTGTCTTAAAGCCTGCTATGAAATTACTTATGTACAGGGTTCTAATGCTGGTCTTCAGTATATCAGAACCTGGCCCTCTACTCCCAAGCACTTGGCGTAAGAACTAAGATAAGGCTCCCCCTCCTCCCCCCGCCACCCCAGGGCTCTTAAGGTAGGCGGTAAGACCAGACAGATGCTAGGAAGGAGATGGCAACACAAAGGTCCCCCACTTTCCATGAAAGAGCCATCCAGGAGCCACCTGAGGCAGGGGCACCAGCACGGGCAAGAGCCACAGGCCTCCATGTGAACGGCCACACGGTCCCCGCTTGCTGGAAGCCAGAGATGGACGCCTGCAGATGGCAGGGAGCAGTCTTTCCTGCCTTTAACTTCAGAAAGGACCACCCGGGCATCTGTTGCAGGCATCTGTTGGGTGGCCTGGGGATCCAAGCACTACTTTTTACTTTAATTTTTTAAAAGATTTTATTTATTTATTTTTAGAGAGAGGGGAAGGAAGAGAGGCAGAGAAACATCAATGTGTGGTTGCCTCTCACACGCCCCCTACTGGGGACCTGGCCCGCACCCCAGGCATGTGCCCTGACTGGGAATCGAACCAGCGACTCTCTGGTTCACAGGCGACTCTTGGGTTTGCAGGCCAGCACTCAATTCACTGAGCCACACCAGCCAGAGCTTAAGCACCACTTTTTATATGGGGAACAGGCCCAGAAAAGCCACAGGACTCTGGCTGCTCAGGGACCTGGTAAGGGAAGAAATGTGACCCCTCAAAGTCTGTGCCAGCTGACTAGGGTGGCAGAGGTGGGCCTCAGGGAAAGAAGATAACTTCAAAGCAGAGAAGCCAGCCCATCCCATGAGAGAAGTGAGTTTTCCTGGAAGACAAACCACACACCACCACCTGGGTACCCGAACCTGGGAATCATTCTGTCAGGGAAAAGAAGGGAGCAGCCTTGAGCACGTGTCCCGCAACCACTCACTTGAAATGGTCCTGCAACGCAACATTGAAGTCAAAGGCATCGCCTCGGTCCCCAAAGCCAATTCCAATAAACGCCCGTCGCCCTAGAAGACAACACATGATCAGTCCCGCTTTCCAGGGGCAGAGACACCTCTCTCATGAGGAGGAAGCACCGAAACCCCCACGTACCATTTCCATCTTCGATGCGAATAACAAAGTACCTGCTGGAATCCGTCACGCTCTCCACGGCTGTGCCAGGAAACTGATCCACTGGGGCCTGAGCGAAGAGTTCACCTGAAAGCACAAGTCAGAGTGAGCCCTGAGCCCACTCCAGTCGGAGGTTTCTATCATCCTACTGGGGCCTGTTTTCTGTGAGGCAGTTGGGCAAACCTTCCTCTGAGGTTGAAATTAAATCCATTCTGGCTGAAGGGAAGACAGAGGATTACAACCAATGGAAGTGGCCATATTCAGAGGTGGCTTAGTTTTATTTTTCATTTAACTGCCAAACACTTTAAAATCAAATAACACCTAAAATAACACGATTTCTGGCTTCTCTTCAAATCAAAAGCTGTGCCCTGACCAGCATGGTTCACTGGGTTGGGCATCATTCCACAAAGCAAAGCGTCGCTGGTTCAATTCCTGGTCAGGCACAGGCCTGGGCCGCAGGCCAGGTCCCCAGTTGGGGGTGTGCCAGAGGCAACCAACTGATGTTATCTCTCACACACCGATGTTTCTCTCCCTCTCTTTCTCCCTCCTTTCCACTCTAAAAATAAAATCAAATCTTAAAAAAAAAAAATCAAAAGCTGTAATAACGCTGGACCTCCATTCCCACATGATGGCCCGGAGCTGCTGCCCACTCATTCATTCTGCCCCACCCATTTACACTGCACCCCTGCACTGAGAGCCCTGCAGCAGGCGGGCCTGGTCCAGGCATATCACGCCTTCAGAAAAGACCTGGTATCTGAGGCAGGAACGTAGAGGAGACGGTGAACCCAGTGGAAAGGAGGGAGAAAGTTTTTGCACCCATAGAAGAACCCGAAGCAGGATGCTTTCATCTCAGAGACAGAGCAAGAGGGATTGGTTTAAAGAGGGCACCCTTGTGAGATGCAGCCCCTCATCAACGGCTCTCCAGGGTGCAGCACGCCCACCTTTTGTGAGCATTTATGACTGGCATCATTTCCCCACATAGTGATCTTTCTTGGTGCTTTAAGTATTTAATCCAATGTTTTCTCCTGAAACCTGTGATTTAGAGATGACTGCAATCAAAGCTGACCTGCATCACAATCAATTGGCCTAGGGCCTGCGGCTTTTTGTTAATCTCTCCGTCCCCGAGCTTGGTAACTGGGACCTGCCTCTGCGCCGGCTGCCTTCGTCCTGGGGCAGTGGTTCTGCATCAGGGACGATTTTACTCCCCTTACCCACAAGGGGACATCTGGCAATATCTGCAGGTGTTTTTGGCTGTCACAACTTGGGGGACGGGGGGGACTACTAGTATCTAGTACACAGAGGCCAGGGGTGTTGCTAAGTATAACGCTCACCTGGCCCCAAATGTCACAAGTGCTGAGGCTGAGAATCCCTGGCATGGAGTGACTGGAAAGTGAGAGTCAAAAATCCCAGTGGGCACGACCCCAAGCTAAGAGCATCCTGGGTGAGGCTTGGCCCTGAACAGTGGCTGTCACATTAGGGGGTCACCTTACAGTCAGTTCCCAAGGTCCCCAGGGAACAGGTGTTGCAATTCCTTTGTGATACCACCTGGGACATCCCAGCCAATCCCACAGCCAGAGTTCTCTGGCCTGCCCACGGCAGCTGTCTCTTCTAGCTACTCTGCAGACAATACTCACCCTGCCAATGTCATGTTCTAGACAAATCAAGGCTTTGGATGGCCTTGCAGTTCACAAAACAATTGGATGGGTTTCCTACAACCTGGTGAAGTAGAAACTAATGGGATCCCCATTTCGACAGAAAGGAGGCCAAGGCGCCAGAGGTCGTGTGAGTCGCCCGAGCTGCCAGAGCGCAGACACAAATGACGCAGTTCTGAGAATTCACCTGCCTACGAATCTTTGCACTTTGTTCCACCCAACAAAGGAAACTTCCTACATATTAGAAAAACAGATGACTGGACGACCAAGCAGGCAGTGTGCCCAAATCCCTCCTCTGGGGGCTGGATGATTCCAGGCCGTGCTGCCCTCCACAGACCACCCAGGGGTATTGGTGGCACAGGATTTCCAGAGAGCTGCCCCCCAAAGTGACGCCTACCAGCTACCCCAAAACCAGCCAGCTTGGCTCGTCCTCCCACTACAGAAAGAGCTAGGGAGACAGTTCCGGCTCTTTCCGTTAGTGGGTGGGAACGGTCTGGGGAGCTACCACTCAGCCAATACACAGAGTCCCCGAGAGCCAGAGCCCAGCAGCGGAGGGCTGTGTGCCTTCGCCCGGCCTGTCTCGAGGCAGCCTCCGGGGCTTCCCACTTGGGACCTGCGTTTACAGGTCTCCTCTCCCCGGGCTCCAAAAGTAGTACTTTGGTAGGGACCCCCCAGAACAGGTGCTTGGCAGGAAATGCCACTTTTAATACCTGTGGATGGCAGTTACTACAACTAAAGGTGGGGAAATGGAGAAGTCTTAAAGGTACACTTGGGTCTTCGATTTCTAGGACGGGTTCCCGTGACTCCAGAGTGACCTAGCCAGGCCAGGGCTGCCTCTCCCTTCACAGTGGGAAGCATGGCACCCCA
This sequence comes from Mormoops blainvillei, assembly GCA_004026545.1. Classification (NCBI taxonomy): domain Eukaryota; kingdom Metazoa; phylum Chordata; class Mammalia; order Chiroptera; family Mormoopidae; genus Mormoops; species Mormoops blainvillei. The sequence continues at coordinate 83,415 of PVJD01007495.1, forward strand.
GCACCACGCAGGCCCCCCTGCCTTTACCTGAGGTCCTGTCCTCCAGCTTGATGTAGGCCACCTGCCCTTTTGCAGTGATCCGCAGCCGGCCGCTCCATGATGGCTGGTCCAGCTGCCACTCCGCAGCCCTAAGGGGACAAAAACTATTGAGCCGCTGCCAGAGGCTCCAGCTCTAATTACTCCAGCGCTGGGTATGGGGTTGGGAAGGGCATATAAGCTGCTTGCTCTAGACCAGGGGTTGGCGAAGTTTCTCTGAAAAGTGCCACACAATCGCTGTCACGACTACTGACTGTGCCATTGGCACAGTGAGATTAGTCATACACGGTTCATG